>JACCGJ010017831.1:0-14271 GCA_013407085.1 Atriophallophorus winterbourni
TCTGTTTTATTTTGTTTGCAATATATTATTGCTGTGGCTGCTTCCACCAAGACAGTAAAGTGGGTTTATCCTGTGCATTTATTACGTAAACGCATTTCGCTGTTCGTTCTTATAATCTACAAAGAAAAAAATATTAATAATTAGAGCCGAGGAGTCGCTGTTTCAGTCGCATATGGCAGGCAATATGTATGTATAAGCCGTTGTGCGTAATATGTGCTGTAAAATGTTACAAAATCATCTAAAAGCCTACTAGGTGTTCAGAAAGAACGCTTTAGAACGGCATCGCAATATACGCTGTTGATCATCTAACATCGGCACAGATATCCGTACGCTATCCTGCCTTGTTCCAGCTCAAATCTCTCTGTCCGAGCTCATATATTTAATTTCGGAAAACTTAACACTATCCGTTCATAGTGTGTATCCAAAACACTGTATTTTACAACGGCGGATTAAATCTGCACCCAAAGCTCCATAACTTAAACACCACAGCTTTTTTGATTAGTTGTTGTGGCAGACCATGGGAAGAAGTTGATCCCTGCATCGAATATTGCATTCTCTTTATCAGAGCGGTCATCTTTTATCGACAGAGTAGCTCTCGTGGTTCAGTTTTTGTCACAGTTGACGGTTGTCAATTGGATAAAATGCTTTAAACATGTCTGTGGATGCAAACTTTCTCAAAAATCGCTTGAATTCAGTTCTTAAACACAAATGGTTAGGCATACTCGAAATTAGGATGTGTTACAAATACTATTTTGTGCTTTTGCTTTAAACCGATTAGCCCAATATTCTACGTTATTGTGCTAATAACAACTTAGAAAACCAGAATTTGGTTGAAAGGATGATTGTTTACCCATAAATAGAAACAACACTAAAAAATCAAATGAACAAATGAAGCGAGTCAAATCAGGTGACCGTTAAATCGCGCGATTAAACTGGTGAGCTCCTCGTACCCAGATTAAACAATTTTCGATCGCCAGTGCATTGAAGCTAGTTTAAACAAAGCACTCAAACGCGAGATTATTTGGAAAAATACTTTCTTTGTTCAGCTCAAGGTCACTATCGACACGAGATGTATGCGGCATTTTCGAAGCAAAATAACAAAATCGTTGTGCGGCCTTGAACATAATAAGCGCGACTTTGTAAATCGATCAATTGTGAAGTAGAAACCCAGTACACATCGTAATGATATATTACTAAACTATCTAACTGGAATCAATGTGTTTGGAAATGTCGCACGGAATAATGTCGATCGATTTAGTGCTCTATTGTTTGTTATAAAACTCCGCTCATTCATTTAATACACTGTATACTAACGTCCTTGGAATAGGTTTTTTTATCTATAGCAGTGTTTCACAAACAGAGGTTCTCGCAGCATTTTTGGTGCTAGTCATCATTCTGTAGGATTAAAAGCGCTTGACCATTTCATCTGTCATTAAGTGTTGTGATTCTCTGTTAATTTATTGTCAATTTTTGATGGCATTCTTATCCGTGGAGTAATTATTTATTTCAAGTCTTTCTATAAGGGTTGCAGAGCATTAAAACGGTTGGGGACCACCAATCTCAAGTTTGCGACGAACCATTGTTTGGTTTTTTGACAACTTACTAAAATGTGTTTCTCAAACAGGGGCTCTCAATGAAGTATGTATTATTAAATAGCTCGTAAATGGGAATTTAATGTTCTCTGAAAAACAACTGTATTCGTGTTGTCCTTCTTCTGTTGATGTCGACCATGGAGTTACAAGACGAGCGCATGATGGTTTCATGCTCCGCAGCAACTGATGAGTCCGATTCCATGATAAAATTATCTCCCGTAGCGATCACAGCGGTAAACAGTATTTTGCTGATCGGCATCAGTTGCGTGTCTGGTGGCGTGATCTGTGTTTAGCAGACAACACCTGTATCCACTCAGACCCATCTTGCATTTGACATTTTATGCAGTTCCCCCTAAGTGAGCGGTCAAGAGCAAGTTCTTCTTACCCAGTAGGATCAATGCAGAGAGTTCTCACATCTCTTTTCTGCATGTCATTGTATCGCTACTGTAAAACATTTTGCGAAAGAAGTTAATTAAAATGTCATAGTTGACTCCATCGAAAGCTTTGAAAATGTCGATATTGCCAGCATACACAGCCTCACCTTCGTCTATTGCCTTCGTCCAATCTTCAAACGTTGTAAAAAGGTCAGATAAACAGCAACGATCTATCCGAAAAAACAATGTTGTGCTGCGGTCAATCAAATAGGGGTTTGTACAGAGGGTACGCGAGAATTGATTATTGATCGCTAATTTACTATCTTGTAGAGAAGATTAGGATACTTTACCATTCTTTTGAGCAAGTTCCATTGGAATTGAATGTGACCTTTTCTTACAATAGGCGTGAAGTGGCTCGTAGCTTACCAAATCGCTTCCAAGTTGCTTCCAAAACATAATTCTCATGAGTTATTCACGATTCTCGTTCTATAGCTAACCATTGCTTAGGTCCACTCCGGATAACCAAATGGAATTCGTGGTTGCATTTATGCGGTATAAAACTCGAGTTTTCGTCAATCATCTAATTCAAATAATTTAAAAAACTTAATAAAATATGAACCAGAATCCATGAAATGAAACTCTTGAGTGTGTTCATCTTGAAGACTGGTATTTAAGGATTGAAATTGTATTTTTCGTAAGACTTTCATCTGTTCGCTAAATCGTTCTGCACTCTATACTTAACTCAAGACAACCACCACATATTCAATATTTCCCAGAGGCGCCATGTATTGTATATACACTTCGGCGGTTGCTTCAATCTTTAAGACAAGGTCAGAGGTTGAAGGTGTGTCAGAACCCAGCTGCGAGTTTACTGGTCAATGTGATTGTGTAGTTAAGCAATTTCGATAACATCCTCGTATTTACGTACAAACGAATGAAGATAGTGTTCACTTCTTGAACAAAGATGCGGAGAATTCAATCGCCAATGATCAGCAAATGAGTAGTCTGACAGCATCTGGTGTATTGCACGGATTCGTAAATCGAATTCCAATGAAAATGCTATTGATAGACGCTTTGCATCTTTGAGACTATTTTATTCAGAATCGAGAACGTTTCATCGACATTTGAGATCCAAAGTTTAGGTTTGATGCGCGATTATTCAATACGTTCAAGTCTTTGCATTTCGTCATCCGCCAGCAACGCAAAAAATTGTTGAATTTGAAATTTATTTGCAAACACAATTCCTATAATTGCAGTATACAGTCCTTGATCAGTCAGTTTACATTGTTCCCAACTTCTGTTTTCGTCCTGCCGTTGTCATATGGTTTGCAGCTCTAATGTAGTGTCGATCGATCTGTACAGCGTTTGCACATCACAAAACGACTACGTGTTCCTTATAAACTGTCGAAATGTATTATTGAGGTCGTTTGACTTTAACTGACGATTAACTTACACTTCCTTGTTTCAGAAATGTGAATATTCTGCCTCGAGTCAATTAGAATACAAATCGGAAGAAGCTGATTCGATTAGCAGCTTCCGAATGGTTTGTTGTGGTGAGTTTGTCATCTTATTTGCTTGTTTTGATGTCAATGTCATCCTTGCATTGATTGGAAATACAAATTGAACCAATCGAATCTTTCGCACAAGAGAGATTGTTATATAGAATATGTGTGAAACGTCAATCTGCAGGGTTGAATGCTAGATTCATATTCACAAATTCGGTAGCTACAAAGATTCAAGGATTCAATGTTTTATGGTTAGAAAAAGTTAATACTATACAGCACCACAGAATTAAGGTATGAATAAAAACATGAAAAATTACAATAGTATAAAGGCAATAGAGAATATCAAATGCGAGGCGAAAAAATGATGTTAGTTTGCAAGTGCGAATCCAATTTCGCTTCAAAAATCGCCACGCAAGGAGAGTCCATCACTTGTTTGGTTGGGGAATTCCAAAGAAATATACCACGTACCGCAAAGCAATGGCGCCGACAAGCAACACGGGAACTTGGAACGTAAAAAGGAAAAGTATGTCAGCGTGTCACTTCCCCATCACACAAATCAAGAAAGTGTTATAGTGGATGTTGTTTAGAAGCAACAATTCGATAGGTAAAAATAATGTCGCGTCGTATACTCCTTTGGGTAAAATCGCATAGACCCAGACGTCGCAATATTTCGGTGTACGTAACATTGCAAAGACCCATCACAAACTTTGTTGATCTATGATAGATTTTATCGCAGCCAAGGAGCCCTGACCTCTTTCGCATATTCCATCGTAGGGCGAAGTTAGACATTCATTATCCTTGGTAGCGTTACATGAGAGAATGTTCCAAATATTCTTCGAAAGATACATAACAATCAGTTTGCGCGTCGATATATATATTCTGGCAGTGCACTGTGCTCTTCTGCTAACCCACACTCTAAATCTTTTTCTTACGAGCTCTATGCTAGGTTTTTAGTTCCTAATTGATATGTCCAAGGAACATTTTTGTCAAGATGGAACATCTGAAATTTCTGTATGTTGAATGACATGCAATTCACCGCCGCCCATTGAATTTGTATTTTAACTTAGGGTTGCGTTCCATTTTTCATAGGAGCAACAATTGATGCGCTTCCTTATCCTCTCGAATAAATGCAGCCAATTTGTTGCGTAACATAGGGAAATGTTGCCAAGAAGTTTAAATATTTTTGGCTTTATGATGCACCAACGCTGCTTGCTTCAGTGCTATCCACTTTTCTGTACTGCTGCGGACAACAAAACGATGTTCATGTTCGCAACGTTTCTGAATGGTCTGCGAGTTCTCGTCTATCTTCAGTTTCAGAAAATCTACAAGTTCGTTACATTGTGATTCAAGGCTTATGTTGTCCGTCTGAAAATGCGGAACCTCAGGGTCAATTTATCGAACCACCCCAATCGGAGCAAGCGATTGCTGAGGTCTGCAAACATAGTCAAACTCGAGCACTGAATGATCACTAAGACCTAGCAAAGCCTGGAATTCGATCGCTTTGATAGATTGTTTTCCAGATGTTAACACCAAATCTAAGACAGAGGGGCGGTCAGAACCTCTCATTCGGGTTCATTCGTGAATATGGTTGTATAACGGGACTTAATCTAGTACCTCTCTAAATTGGTATTCTAGCGTTTGTGGGGTGTGATCGTCCCTGAGATAAAGGGTGGACAGATTAAAATCACACATACTAAGTGCGTCACATGCTGTGTGCGTGTCAAGCGCTGAAGCACTTGGATCAAACTTTCGTTGTACGATTCCGTAGATGAAGTGGACCGGTAGACCACACCAATAGTGCAAACTTCACCACACATCAGCGTTAAAAAACACCAAATTTTATCATCGAGCGCTTTGATTAGAAATAAACAGATCCAATTAGATTTTGTGCGTCGAATCCATATATTGTCACAAAAATGGATGAGCTCGCTATCAGAAAGAATTAGGCACTGTACCTCAGGACAGATTGTCGGTATAATCAGCTCCGATTAATTTCCTCAAAATTGTTTGAACCATTTTGGGGATAAGATTTCCGATATTTGAGAACAAAACACTTGATAAGAATGCAGGATATCCTTTAATATACGGGCTCTACTATACATACCTTTGATATTCTGAAATGTATCCGATCGATGGTGAAAAAACGGAAAATCATTATTATGTGATATCTCTGAAACTAATTTTAGTGGTGTAGTGTTGTCCATTTAAAGGATAGATCGCTTTTGGATCGGTGTAAATTGCTAGGTCCGACTCGATTTGAGATGGACCTACGACGTTATATGGTGCACCAATTTCTTCCATTTGGATGGAAACGCTTATATCCGCTGTCTCCAGGAGGGGGAGTGTTTGACTCATGACATTGGGGTTTGTGTGGGCTAAGTCTAACGTCCTTGGTAGTGTTCGTTTTCGCATTGGTGTTCGTTATCAAACAGGCTTTCTTGAGACTCACAAATGAAAGATGAGCTCTTATTGCGTATAGGATATTCAGACTTTTTAGAATTTAAAACGTTTGGGTCTTGCCTTTGTGAATCGGGCTCAGCATCTTTGGAGTGCATAGCTGAAGTCGAACGTAACAGCACTGTGAGCATTTTATACGACCAAGATCGTTTGAGGAGATTTCAAAGAGGAAGTAACCCTGCATTTGTACTATTTGTCACGCTGTTACATTTAGTATCAGCTTCCTTCAGTGGTGGTTTCAAAATCGTTGCACTCCATCACAGAACATTAAACAATATAAATATTATGATAGAAGCTCTAAATAAAACCTACCAGGAAATATTTATACAATGTATTTATGAACTGAAGTCTCGCCGAATTATTGTACCGGTATATTTTATCGGTTTTAATGCAAAATGTTTATATAAGTCTGTGTGAACCATGACGGAACCACAGACACTGAGCTGTTGGTAATGGTTATGAAGTTGTGAATTCAAAGACCCTATGATGTTATCCTGACGTAAATCGTGATTGACATATATGATTACTGAGCTATTTATACTTCAGATCCAAAAGAGACCGAGAAAATGTTCTCTGTGATTGAATCACGCGGCCCGGATCATACAAACGGAAAGGCGACCGAGAAACGTAAATCGTGATTGAAATATATGATTACTGAGCTATTTATATTTCAGATTCAAGAGAGACCGAGGAAATGCTCTCTGTGATTGAACCACGCGGCGAAGATCACGCAACTGAGAAGCCTACCGAGAAACCATGCTCAAACATTGTATCAAACAAGAAGAGATTCGCAAGGCGTATCAGACACAAACTGAAAGATTTCCGTAAAACCATGAAAGGAATGCGAAATGATTTGAACTGGATTTTGAAGAAGCTTGGTTTGAAGAAACAAACTACTCCGGCAACCGTTACAAATAATCAAAGCACAACTCACGCCACTTTGCCATCTGAGTGATAATTTAAACGGCGTTTGAAATTGATTGCTTTCTCATTTTGTAATTCTTCTGCAACTCGATAAATCGTGTTTATTCTCGAGCGGTTCTCATAATCAGTCACGGCACAATATAAAGGGTAGCTGATGTACTGAAACTTGAAGAGAACACTGAAAAGTGTCTCAGCAAGTTACTTTGTTTCGGACTCCTTCGAATTAATCGGGATGTCGCATCAAATGAAGACCTCGAGACAGAAACCAGTAAGTAGAGATTTTGATGTGAGTAAAAAATGTTTGTTTTCTGTAAGAGAGCTTTAAACGATGATTTTCATTCAGGGATTTATGTCTAAAAGGTAAATACTTTACAACATCACATGAGAACTGTATGAAGAAAATGTAAAAATACAATAGTATAAAAGGAATAAAGAATATCAAATGATAGGCTCGCGAATGACGTTCTTTTTCATATGTTATTCCAATTTCGCCATAAACATTGCCAGGCAAAGAGAGTCCACCACATGTTGAGCTAGGGAATTCCAAAGAAATAAAGCTCGTACGGCGAAAATATGGCGCTGTCATTCAATATATAGGTGCGCAAATGGATAAGTTTTGTCTTCACATACAACAAGAAAGTGTTTTATTAGATGTTCTTAGGTAGAAAGACAATCCGATACGTCAGAATAATATAGCGTCGTATCAATCCTTAATTAAAAAATCACATGGACCCAGAAGACGCAATCTGCGTCTCTGTAAGAATCTGTAAGAATATCTCTGTAAGAATTTCCTAATTCCGTGGTCGTTTTAACTGATTCCAAAACGGGCTTAACCCTGCTTTCTTTCTTGTTTGGCACACCAATATCCTTGGTCTCAGATTCCTTCGGCAGTGTTTCCGAAATCGTTGTATTGATATGATGGTTAACATCAGTGATCACTTGCGTACTCACGTGATTTAATAGTATTTCCTCCACTCGTCGATGGCTCAACTTAAAATCGGCCATTCTATTTTCTAATTTGGCTTTAAAAGTATTGACATCGTGCAATTATTTAGCTGTGCAGCGAACACAGATATAACAGGCGCCTGGAACATTTTCATTATTCATTAATGCTATCCAATCAAGGGATAATGTACTGTCACATTAACCATGGATTTTACCCATACACAGAAACCACGTTATGACGTTACTTTACATTGGACTCACCGGTTGTTCACATGTTTTACACGTGAATTCGGGACAATTCTGTCTGTCGAGATTCGTCCTATCAGCTGGGCCAACCGTGACCATTGTTGCGTTCGCAGGAGGTCAAGTTGGTTCCTTGTCGCAGTCACAGTTTAATCGATCGATTTTTTTGACCGTATGCTGGATTTTGTGATGCGGTTGCACGTGTTAGTAGCCTGAAGTGCGTTGTTCGACTTAGTGGTGGGCGATTGTTCGACAGGTCGGTGTGGCTGCTTCGGAGCTCGTGATTTCTTCATTTTGCAAATAATCCACTATATCTCGTTAACCACACAATGTAGAACACACAAGCACTCATCAAAATGCGTAGCTCAACGCGATCTTTGCAATGATAGCAACAAGTGTAGACTAAGTAGCATCGCGAACATGTTTGCGAGCGTGACCTAACTAGGATATTTACGTCGATATGACAACTTTGCTGTTACTCCGTTGACAAGAACAAAACGAATAAATTCCGATAGGTATGCTCGCAAGTAGCACAGAATTCTTAGAATGAGATAAATCCGAGCAGATTCGGAGACGATATAGCCAGAAGTGTTAGAAGAACAAAAATGCGACCGCACAGCGCAGAATTGTTTCACGTGATTGGCGGAGCTGTACATGTATGTCTTTGGCTACATGAGACACGTGCCGTTTGAGCAGTGGTTTTAATTTAAGCTCATCCACGAAATTACTTCGGCAATAGTAACCTTACAACAGAACAAGCTGCAAACTACATAAACATGTACATGACTTTTCACTGACCGAGGCACCTATTTCAATATCGTTCCATTCTTCTGAATCAGGGTCATACACATATTACTGACGTATCACACTCCCGCGTTAATGTCGCTGACATGTTTACTCAGTCAGCATGCTGCTGATTTTTAAATCAGCACGAGAGACCAAAGTTCTTAGTCACAGGATTGTATCGCCTCACATCATCACTTTTGAAAACTGTCAACATGAACCAGTGTATCAGAGTGTAACGGCCGCCTGATTGACTGAGTACTACTAATCGCTGCGAGCGCTGGTGTAAAGATTTTCCTTCGTGAATCAGACTGTTCAGTCAGAATTGGTGCATTATCATACACGGGTGACATCGACCGACATGATCCCACATCAACAACACAGATCCACGTTGTTCAACTTCTTCTAAGCATCATAGTTGCCACAAAAGTTGACCTGAATCTCATAATCTAATGTTGTGTAATCAAAGAGGATTATAAGGGTGCATCAACACATCATTATTAGATTTATTTTGTTGCAAAATATTGTGTATATCATTCCGGTAAGTTTTGCTTCGGTTTAGAAACACGCTTACCAAATCTGCATAAATCAGCCTAGATGCGATATTCCTATTTGTTATGTCTCGCGACATTTAACAATTTTTTGCTACGTGTGTGACTCATTTTCTCTATTTTCATTTTTTTCATTTTCAATGATTGATAATATATTATTTGGTTTTTCAACGAAGCTCAACGTTGTTTTCTAAATATTTTTAGTCATCTGATTTTACCAACGCTGTTCATGCATTCGTCCAAATTTTTCAGATATTTAGGCTTATTTAAAATTCATTTGGTGTGTATGCCAGTTGTCAATACACGAAACATATCTGTAGGCTTCTCCATATTCCCGCAAAGATTTCATTCAAATAATCATCTGATCCAAACGTTTGACAACCCCTTCTATTTCTTGATACTTCTCATAAATTGAAAAACAACAAATTTCAACAACACGAGACCTATTTCACTCAATCGGTATCAGACGAGACAAGATTTGTGTCTCATGATCTTTATCTTTTCCGCTGCCAAATTCCAAACGAGCACAATAGGCAGCATATTCGAAGTTTCATTTCCAGTCTGAAATTGATTAGAATTTCATCATATCTGTGAGTGTTTTGAATGTGGGCAATCACATATTGAAAATAATGAGATTTGCATTACAGCGGGAGATGAGAATTGAAAAAATATTGAGTTATAAAGTTCGATGTGGTTGATATTTCGAACAGAATCGTGAGCAGTGTTAGACTCATTGCCATGCGACCTTAATGTTGAACTTTTGCAATTTACCAGAAAAGAGTTTACAAAATCAAATGACAGGAAATCGATTTATATGTAGATGACATGTTTTTGGTGTTCGATTTTGTTTTACTTGAAACAATCAACCCGACTCTGTTTTAAACTCACAAAATCAGCGGATGTGTAATAGAACTCTTGATGCTTTCTTGACCCTTATCCCATGCAATTCAATTCAATTCAGTTTAATTCAATGGTGTAAAGGCATATATATATATATATAATATGGGAATTACAAATTATATACATAGTATAAACTATATTTTTGTGTACTCAGGGCAGAATCTGTTTTCAATCGGTTGGATGGAACATGTAATTCCATGTGGTCAAGGAGTATAGTTTACTTCGTTGTATGGGTTCAAATTTCGAAGCTTTAATGATTTTAAATATATAAGTTCAATGTTTGGATGAGTCGACAAAATGTTGTCCAAATTTGATTTGAATATAATCAAGTTGGGTTAATGTGCAACATTACAAGTTAGTAAATTCCAGTTGAAACATGCTCTTTTAGTTCAGGCTCGAGCCAGGAATAAGTACAGTGTAGTCATGACTCCAAGTGGTTTGGGGTGTCAGTGGTGTGAATAGTTTATTCAGTGAATGGGTTGTGTATACAATATATTTACCATGAGAATCAAATCACCTCTAAGACGGCGGTAGTCGGTGTCGAAGGGATTGAGACTTGCAATACGATCTCGTATTGCTTTTTCTTTAAATGATGTACGAGCTTGGTGCTCCATTAATATATTCATCTGCAAGAGGCTGATGTCCTTCTGAAGCCAGGGTGACCAAAAATAATGAGTTATCTCTATGGTTCGCATCAAGTACGTATTATGACAAGCTTTTCAACTTGAACCGTTTGCGATCTCAAACTGTTATTTGCCGATAATGCAGTTTTTATTGATCACTCCAGTTACACCTTCAGTCTCTAATGGACTGTTTTTCGTCGCCATGCAGATAGTTTGGGCAAACAATCAGCATCAGCAAGACCAAAGTCCTTGATCAAGGGATTGCAGCCACTGAAATCATCACGTTTGGAAACGGTAAGGTGATACCAGTGCATCATATAACATATCCTGGTTCAACCGTTGTGTATCGTCGTTGGAAAAAGTGACAATTGCTGAAGCAATTTCAAAAGATGATCTACAGAGCATGTTCACCGTACTACTACTACCGCTGACAGCCGTTTCTGGACCATGCATAAAGAATAGAAAATGCTCGTATTTCGAATGATCTACTGTAATTTGTCCATACTTTCGCTACAAAGACGTTTGTATAAGAGATATGAAAGCTCTTGACATTTACCCCGAGAATTACGAAACATTTGACCTCTCGACTGCTCATATTGGAGGCATTGTATAAAGCGTCGTCTGCAAGCTGGAGAGGAGCAGATACACAACTTGGCTGTTGGACGCAGATTGCGCCGCTGGCGTGCAACTGTCGCCCAACGACCGATTTCTGCCGATTGTTGCAAGCGCTGCAGGAGAGATTGTACCTACTGTATCGGACTATTTAGTTATTCTAAAAATTGTAGGACATGAAAATGCATTCAATATTGATGTAAACCCTAGGTCGACATCGACCGGAGGAAACTAATAACAACTAATACTACTTTCAACTACTGTCTACTGTTTTCATCAGATGACGACTACATTACTGGTTCCACTTTGTGTACGCATCTCGCCTACTCGTTTAACCTCTCTTCAACCCAACAGTAATATTGGGTTCAGTGAGAATGTTAATCAGATTCACACAGCCAACCTTTAGATGACCGATCCACAAAGTAGATCAAGTTTGCCGATTAAATCAATGAAAAGGACTATGAACTTACACAAGAAAACAGTTTTAAATGTTTGCCCTCATCAATTTAAAAACGGCAAAATTTAGTACCGTTAGCCTTAAGACAACGATATCAAACAAATTTACACCACTGTAATTATGAATTTAAAATCCATGGAACTTTGGAAGTTTTATGGAAAAAAATCAATTTTATAGTTGTCGAAATTTCAACTCTAGATTAATTAATCTAAGTATGTTTTAACCGAACCATCAGCGGGGCATCTTACATAACAAAAGAAGGAGATGCGTTTTATATTAAATAAAGTACTTTACATAATTTGAGTATATCATAAATCTTAGTTGATTAATGAAGGTAGATATAAAGGAATACGGACATGTTGGAGTTGCGGATTGTATTCAACAAATTCCAGATGTGTTATATGATCACTCACCGTGTGATGAGTACTATAACCTCCCGAAAGCAGAAATAGTTTTTTCAAAAGAGTTTTTTTAAAGTTAACCTCAACAATAATCCTACAGAAATATTTACAACAAAACGGTAAAATTAACTAGGTCAAGACTAGCTGCGAAATGCGTTCACTGAAAGTCGATTTGCAGGAATTGATGTCGCTTAATTGCATTAGTGCCGCACAGAACGCCACCCTTTGTGTCATGAAATGACCGGTCGGCACGAAAACGTTTGACAAATCAGATGGAAGCGACAACCGGGACATAGACACGTTTCAGTGTTTCAGTCTTTTGTTGAGCAGCCTATAAAAGACAAGCCCATAATCTTGTTCTTTGTCCTAGGTTGGTAAAAATAGCGTCAGACTAATTAGCTTTCTGTTGTGTGGTGAGATTCGGGTACGCTGAACATGTTAACCGTGGGGATGAATCGAAACGGCGAAAAAAGCTGGGTTAATGTTGAATCGAGTGCCATTGTTGCATGTGCAAAGCATGACATAGTGGTTTGGCCAGGATATGCGGTTTGCTTTCGATGAAGCTGTCCAAATCCTCCACCCTTACAATATCAATTAATTACTCTCTACGTAGTTCCCGAGTAAGGGATAGATTAAATAAGATTGCACGTGTTACATGACTCCCAACAGAACTGGTGTAGATTGAAAGGCAAGCATAACTGTTGGTTCCGATTTGTAATTACAACTTTTTCGACTGGTAAAACGAAGTAAGTAAAATTTTACGTATCCGAATTCAAGAATGATTGTTGACGATGAAGATTTAGTATCACTTTCACCATGAAATATTGAATATCCCTCCAAAAAACGAATCCTTGTTAATAATTTCATGTAGACAATCGAGTTGAATACCCACCGTGAGTGAATACACAGAGGCCGTCCAATAGTTATGCAACAGATGTGTCGGAATTTCCAATGAAAGTCGTGCCACTGGGAGCGGTAACAATAGCTTTAGTGAGCGCATTCCGAACAAAAATTGACACGTAGATACTAAAAGTATAGTCCACAATAAGGACCGAAATAAAAATTTCAGAAAGTAGTTGAACAGCTACGTTCATGTCGCGAATCAGGATATCTGAAAATAACTCCTAGCGAATTGTTTGGTGTATGCAGTATTTCACATTTTATTATCATAAATTAGCGAACGAGAGAGGGACCTAAAATGCAAACTGATGAACACCTGATCAATTATTGCAACCTTCGGGTGTTCGGTTCAAAAATAACCACATTACCCACGCGTTTCACAGTCACGTGAACATCGCACGTGAATCATCAATTAGGTCAACCTGTACAACGTTTATCGCGTTTACCCACGAGTCCAACAACATTAGAGAATGCCATATTGTTCAAACGTACTTAGTGCACAAATAACAAAACACTACGCCCGTCTTATATAGTTAAATCAAACAACCACAACACTGTTCCTGATATACCAATCGATTTCGTAACAACCGCTACATTTCGGGCCCTCGCCACACAAAGCTCGTTTGATAGACATTGATGAACTGCATACTTTCGAATGCGGCTGAAATTGCTCATCTTAAAATGTTATCGCAACAACCAATTCTTTGGAAACATGAGTAATTACGAATTTCGCAACAGTTGTCATCGGTCTTAACGGCGCTTCCTCCTCTTATGGTTTGTCGGAAGGTGATGTTCCGTATATCACTTTAAACCCCGTGATAAGCTCTCTTCATTATATAAATCTGAATGATTTTGTATTAGTAGGAAGTTGTGAATTTAGACTATTGCAGCTCTTCACGCTGTTCGATTTGCGGAAACGACGGAAACGTTTGTTAATGCGACGATAATTCTATCAGGATTTATAATATCCTTTTGAAGTCATAGTGACCAAGCTTGAGGCGGAA
>JACCGJ010017834.1:0-20000 GCA_013407085.1 Atriophallophorus winterbourni
TCAATTTTAAAATAGCAAAAAGCATTTAGCTTTACAAAAAACCACAGAATAATATGACAACAACGAATAATATAACAAGCAAAAAATGGGATTAGATTGCTTACTGGGCAGTTCAAAAATCAAGTAAATATCCAAGGGCAGAAATTGTTTTCGATTGGTGGATAACAAATGTAGGTGTATGGTGTTAAGATGTATAGTTTTCTTCAATGCACGGGTTTAGTGTCAAATAGGCATCAAGGCTTCTCTTGAAAGTTTTCTGGTTTGGTGAGTTCACAACATTATCTGGCAGATTGTTCCAAGTAAAACAAACTCGCACGGCAAAAAAATGTCGTCTGCAGTTTAGTCTCGAGTGAGGGACAGTTAGAGTAAATGTGTGAGCTCTTGTATTATGCGAGCTGCGTAGATTCAATAAGCATTGTAGAGGGTGATTTTCAGTTTTCAAAATATTGTAAACCAGAATCAAATCCCCTCGGAGACGACGACGTGGATAATCAAATAAATTTAGCGTTTTGATTCGCTCATTGTAGGGTTTCCGGCTGAGTCCAGTGACAAGTTTGGTAGCGCGATGATATATTCGTTGCAAAGTCGCAACATCTTTTTTAAGCCATGGCGACCATGCTTGAACCGCATATTCCATCGTGGGCCTGATATACGTATTTATAATACAGGGAATTGTCTGTTTTGAGAACCTACCGAAAATTCTCTTTAGGAGTGACAATTTCTGTGATGTTTTGCGATAGACGTAGTTGCAGTGGCTCGACATTCCTAGGGTGTTGCTGATTAACACACCCAAGTCCCTTTGTTCCATGGTCCACGAGAGGCTGTGTGTTCCAAGAAAATACTGGTACTCCACATATTTGCCAATGTTTAACATGTGACACTTTTGGAAATTGAAAAATATGCGATTTTTTAGGGACCAAGCCTGGAGGTTGTCCAGATCCTTCTGGAGCAGTTCGCAGTCTTCCGACTTACTTATCTTAGACCAAACTTTTATATCGTCTGCGAACAGTACGATCTTGCATTTGATGAGAACTGGTATGTCATTAGCATAAAGCGCGAAGAGGATTGGTCCGAGGACGGATCCCTGAGGCACTCCACTTGTCACGGCTACCGACTTCGATAGAGCACCGTCCACAGAGACTTGAAAAAACCGATCAGTCAGGTAATTTTCTAACCATGCTAACAGACTTCCAGTGATACCACAACGTTCCAGCTTCTGCAAGAGAATACTGTGGTTTACACGGTCAAATGCTTTCGACATATCGAGGTAACATACATGGATAGTATCCCCAGCATCCACTGCTCGAGTCCAGTAGTCAAGGGTGAGGAGAAGGTTAGTAAGGCAGGAGTATCCCCTTCTAAAACCGTGTTGGGCTCCCAAAAATAGCTTATTTTCCTCAAAGTATTTGCTCAGTTTTTTTGCCACGATCCTTTCGAGTACCTTGGATACGGCGGACAACAAAGTAACAGGTCTGTAATTTGCGGGCTCCGAACGCACCCCGCCTTTGAAAATCGGGGAGATTATACCAGATTTCCATTCATTCGGTATGACACTTTGCGACAACGATTCGCAGAATAACTGAGTTAGAGGTCCGCATAGAGATTGTGCACAATGCTTGAGTATATTCGGGGTAATTTTATCACAACCAGGGGAGTTTCTGGGATTCAACGATAGTAGTGTTCCCAGCACCTCTTCTTTGTTGATGGTTATTGTGTCCAATGGTAGAGGATGCGTTATTTCTGGATCCATTTGTATATCCACGCTTTTCTTTGGACAAAATACTGTAGCATAATAATTTACCAAAGCATCCGCGGTGTCAGCTGCATTTGTGGTCATTCCAGTGTGCGTCCGCACGATGGTACCGTATTTTTCGGACTATACGGCCCACCGGATTATAAGACGCAGAATCAGTGAACGATCTGTTTTCATATATAAGACGCACCGGATTATAAGGCGCATGAAGCGAAACAAAAATAGTCGGATAGGTCAGACTTTATTCAAATCATGAACAATAACTGTCAATATTACATAAAAAGTACACTAACTTTTTCAATCATTCCTCTTCTACGAATCCATCAAATTCCTCGTCTTCGGTGTCAGAATTCAACAGTTGGGCGATAGCGGCATCAAGCACGCCCGGATACCTCTCGTCATCATCCGATTCAGTCTAATTGCTGTTGCTAGGCTGTTCATCAATGATTCCATCTTTAGTGAAAGCTCGGACAACAGTAGCACCGGCGTTGCCTACCTGTCTTGGTAAATGTGTGCTCACCTTCTGTCATCCATTGCTCCCATGCGGCTCGCAATTTAGCCTTGAACGCCCTATTGACTCCAATATCTAGCGGTTGGAGTTCTTTGGTCAATCCTCCAGGAATGATGGCCTGCTCCGAAATGGTTTTCTCCAAGTGACTTTTGACAGTTTCAGTGAGATGAGCGCGCATAGAGTCGTAGATCAATAAGGCCGTAAAAGTGTGGAAAAAGCCATCCGGCCTCCTGACATAAACTTCTCTCAGCCACTCGCTCATTTTCTCTTCGTCCATCCAGCCTTTTGGATTGACCTTAACAATGATTCCAACAGGAAACGTTTCTTTTGGCAAAGTCTTCCTCTTAAAAATGACCATGGGTGGTAGTTTCTGACCGTTAGCCTGGCAACCAAGAACGACAGTGAAGGAAGATTTCTCATTCCCTGAGGTGCGTATAGATACAGTAGACGTCCCTGTTTTTTCTACGGTACGGTTCATGGGGATGTCAAAGGTAAGAGGGAACTCATCCATGTTTGTGATGTGGTCAGAATGGATCTTCTTTTCTATGATCTTGTCCTTGCAGTAAGTGCGGAAGATAGCTATCCTTTCATTGTAATCCTTTGGCAGTTGCTGCGAAGTGGTAGTTCTTGTGCGGATGGAGAGATGACGCCTTTTCATGAAACGGAAGCACCAAGAAGGACCTCCTTGAAATTCGTTTATCTTCATATCACGTGCCATCGCTTTTGCCTTAAGTCGAATGGAAATTGTAGAGACACTTCTACCTGCTCTTCTCTGTTCAGTAATCCACTGCTCAATTTTGTCGTCTAATTGTGGCCATCTTGCCTTGTTCCCTCGGAAACTCTTCTTCGTCTTCTTTACTTGACGCAGGTCATCTTGTTCCCTTCACTTCCGTACCATTGATTCATTAATGTTGAATTGTTTCGCAGCTGCTCTTTTCCCATGTTGTACTGCGCGGCTGATGGCTTTGAGTTTGAAATCCGCATCGTAAGCATGTATCTTAACAGGTGCCATTTTGGGGTCTTTAATTACCGGATGTTTAAGCACCGTACGTACCAGCAATAGTGGTTTCGATAAGTGAAAGTGTTTCATTTTAATCGCTGAATAGTTTCATGTTGATCTGTTGTTGATTGTTTGACTCTGACCCCAAAACAAGTCTGTCTAGACAGCATAGAAAGCCGACTCCACGACCATCAGTGATTATTCTTCTACAATCAAGGGGAGTGACATCGTCACTTACCAAAGTCGTAATAAAACATTTTGACAGATTTTTCAGCGCAGTGTGAACATATAATATTCGTACACAAGGCGCACCGGAATATAAGGCTCACTGCCGAATTTTCGTACAAATTAGTATTTTTATGTGCGCCTTATAGTCCGAAAAATACGGTATATTTTATCCAGCAATATCCATGGAGTCCAAGCTTGTAATCTATGCTCCGTGGATGGATTTAAGTGGGTTTTCATGATTGTTGGCAACGTTCCGGGAGAGAAGGTCGCACCATATCTAGAAGCTTACAAGCACGCTTGTAGATGACTTCTCCATGCATGTTGTTCTTTGGGATACCGCATACCCAGAGACAAGGATCCCTTTCCGAGTATGTTCGCCCGAATTGATTTTGCTACTGGATGGACTTGCCAATTTGCAACACCTTGCATTTTTGGAAATTGAATGGCAACTTATTCCGTACCGACCATTCATGGAGAGCATCTAGATCACGCTGCAGCTATCCACAGTCCGTAGTTGATTTTATCCGCGTCAGCAAAGAGAATAACGTTGCTTGAGTGCGTCTCTGGTAGGTCGTTGATGTAAACCGATAAAAGTGCTGGTCCGTGAACGTCCGTGAACAAGCTGATACCCATCTGCTTCAGATTTTGTAGTAGTCGAAAGTGATCAGCTCGGTCACCGTTTGAGGCCGTTAACAAGATTGTCAAGCATGATTCCAAGTAATGAACTAATTTTGCAGTCACTATACGCTCTAGAACTTCGGATGTCACAGGACGGTAGTCACCAAGATTTGAATGTGTACCACCATTTTAGATAGTTGAAATTACCGCAGTTTTTCACTCTCTTGACACCACTCCTTCGGTTGGAGAATGTTTGACTAATTCACTTAATGGTGCACACATCTGTTGGCCACAGTGTTATTGTATGGTTGGTGTGATTCCGTCCACCCCAGCGGACAATTTAATGTTCATTCGGCACAAATGTCATTGTATAACCGCTGAATTGATCTCGATGTCAGTCAGCTGTTGCGTCACTGTAAGTCTTCAGTCGATGTGATTGTTAAATAAATACTTTTGCGTGAACGGAGCAAGAACACCATTGTTTCCTTTGATTTAGCTGTTAATCCATCCTCAATAAGCACAAGGAAACCTCTGGTCTCACGCTCGATGGAGCATTGACAATCCGTTATAGCAATTTTAGATATCTTTCCATTTTCAAAGTGACGGGAACTTCGCTTATCTTCCTTAATGAGAGCGTTCACTTTGTTCTGAATGCTGCAAAATTGTTGCCACGATGTATCAGTCCTTGTATGTTTGTGTTGAACCCAAGCAGAGTTCCGTTGCCCGATCCATTTTTCAGGCGATTACGAAGCGTAAAGCGGAAGTCGCTTGCCCGTCGTCCATCAGCCGATTGCGAACCTTGAACGCTACAGAAATGTGCAAGTCTGGAGAAACATTCATGAAGGGTTAATCGCGATCGGTCAAACGGTGGAAGGTAGCTCATTCCGTAAGGCATGAGACTACAATGGTCAAGGTCCTGGGTTCGAATCAGACCCGAGACAGGATATGCACTGCTGATGAGCTCAAATAAGAGCGAAACTCGAGTCCAGTGCTTCCAATGTTGATCGTCGTGATAAACTTTGTGAATATTTCGAAGGACTTGGTACTGATGAGTAGTCGCAAAAACATAACGAGATATGTTTGACTGAAGGCTTTTTGTGAGTGCGGTGCAATGTGTTTCGGTGTTGTGATTATCAAGCACTCGGCAATTTACTAACCCAAGCGCTCCACGTAAATACGCGTAGTCCATCCTTCTGAATAGTTTTGGGGACTCACATACTCGTCTAGCGCTGCATATATATATTCGAAGTCTGACACAAGATGATCACTGTCAATTTTGTCAATGCTTTCAACTGCCGTTTTCTCAGAAGTAAAGACTAAATTCAAAATGGACGGCAACACCGATCCTCTTCAATGAGTAAAGTCGGAAACATGGTTATGCAGCCGAAGCGTGTCCGTCGATTCATGGAATTTATAGTCGTGTGTTTGTATAGAAAGATTTGATCTTGCAGAGGGATGCTAAGGTTGAAGAGACCGCATTTCTCCGGCGTTTTGAGCATCCGTCGAGACTGGAGTTCGATTGATTATGCCGATGATGCAGTCGTCCTGTGACTCTTGTGTTAGGCTACACCAAAGTTGGCTCATGAGTTTTCATACACTGGAGAAGTTCTTGACGGTATAGAGCCACACCACCAACTGTTCATGTTCGGTCGTTCCGTTATAGTATCACGTTCGGGATCGGCAGTTTGCTTTCAGTCATACAAGATTTAAACAAGGTTCTAGTATCAGCGATGAGGTCTGGTGACTATTGTTTTCACAGCTTGGTCAGTTTAGCCAATTTATTGAACAAACTTCGGACATTTGTAGAGAAACATTGTGGTGTCGCTATGCTTTCTGAAACTTGGCTGCGTTCTGAAATTGACACTGATTTAATTAGCTTTCGTTTGGATCGGACCTGTCCTATTGCCAATCTTGGTGAAGGAGTTTTAACTTATGTCAGCAAACAGTGGCGTGCCTCTAGTAAAATCATTGTCACCTTTGACACAACTGAAGTTTCCTGTTTGGCTGTCGAATGCAACCATGAAATTGTAATTTTCAATCATTTATTTTGACAAATGCGTATGTCGTCCCCAACTGTCATTCTGACACTTTTCGTGCATTTTTCGATTAACTTTTCGTTGAACTTGCGCCTTATCAAAACTGTTTGCTCTTACTTGCTGGAGACCTGAATCACTCGAATCTTTCATGGTTTTCTCTCTTGCCTCTTGCGAACATTGTTCACTTCTCAACGCGTTCTGAAGCGTGTCTGGATTATGCTCTTACAAATGCACCACGTATTTTTCATGCCGGTAAGACTGCTCCAATCGGTCATTCTGACCGTTGTGTTATCACAATTCTCCCTTAAATCTACGAAAATACTCACAGAATCGGCAGAAAGGTGATCAATAGAGCATGTGAATCTAGCAATGTTTCAACCCAGTGAAAAATGCCCAATGTTACTGACTTCAATACTTTCCAGGGTCTTTACGTTTCCCACGAATGTAATGCGGTACCTCAATTTTTGTTTTGACATTAGTTGTCGCAAATAAACTAATTTTGTCCCTCCAGATTGTTTTTATTCCACCAATTTGAAACGCCTCCGAAGACTGAAGGAAAAGGCATTGAAAAATCGGGATCAAGAAATTGTTTCTAAGCTTGAAATTCAACGTCTAGACAAGTTGTACACGAATGCAACTATGAGAACAAAAATGAGTCGTCAATGTGGAGTGGCAGTCAGCATGAATACTCATTGTCCAATCAGAATGCAGTGGCTGTCAGTGTATCTATCTCTGTATTCTAATTCCCATGAATGATTCAATATGTTTGTGACGTGTAGTGAATACACATCTATCGCTCTGATCTTGACTTTTCTACATGGTGACGTGGGTGATCGACGAGAAAACTTCGGATAGAACTGACAACGCCCGTTTTAGCGGTTTTAATGTTCGACCACCTGCAACACTCACGATGGAAAGTGATGAAGGATTGGCAAAGAAATGGAAACTGTGGAAGGAACAGTTTAGCGACTTTCGGACGTTGGTGAATCTGACGAATACCGATAAAGCGTATCAAATGGCGACGCTGAGGAATGCGCTTGGTGAACTGGCGACGAAGTTCATACAGTGTTTCACCTTTGCTGAGAACGAAGACACAGACGACTAGGAAACAATCTTCGCGAAGCTCGAAGAACATTGCCTCGGTCAAGTGAACGAGAGATGGAAACTGTCGAGGCAACAGTTCAGCGAGTTTCGGACGTTGGCAAATCTGACGAATACCGATAAAGCGTATCAAATGGTGACGCTGAGGAATGCGCTTGGTGAACAGGCGACGAAGTTCACACAGTGTTTCACCTTTGCTGAGAACGAAGACACAGACGACTAGGAAACAATCTTCGCGAAGCTCGAAAAACATTGCCTCGGTCAAGTGAACGAGAGATGGAATCTGTCGAGGCAACAGTTCAGCGACTTTCGGACGTTGGCAAATCTGACGAATACCGATAAAGCGTATCAAATGGTGACGCTGAGGAATGCGCTTGGTGAACAGGCGACGAAGTTCATACAGTGTTTCACCTTTGATGAGAACGAAGAGGTAGATGTCCTGGAAACAATCTTCGCGAAGCTCGAAGAATATTGCCTCGGTCAAGTGAACGATACATTTGAACGATATAAATTCAATTGTCTCGTCCAAGATGCCGATGAGCCGAT
The DNA here is from genome assembly GCA_013407085.1 of Atriophallophorus winterbourni. Lineage (NCBI taxonomy): Eukaryota > Metazoa > Platyhelminthes > Trematoda > Plagiorchiida > Microphallidae > Atriophallophorus > Atriophallophorus winterbourni. The sequence goes on from JACCGJ010017834.1 coordinate 7,794, forward strand.
AAAACATGAAGGAGATCTAGAGCCTCCAACCGAAATAAATTTGCGCAGCCGCACAGTACGTAAGTTCATTTGAAAAACAGAAGGATATGGAGTGGCAGTCAGCATGAATACTCATTGTCCAATCAGAATGCAGTAGCTGTCAGTGTATCTATCTCTGTATACTTATTCCCACGAATGATTCAATATGTTTGTTGACGTGTAGTGAATACACATCTATCGCTCTGATCTTGACTTTTCTACAGTCAAGATTCACGATTCAAGATTTATGGTTGAAAAAGCAATTTACTATACAATAACCACATTTTGGATATATATATATATATATATATATATATATATATATATATATATATATAAAATCAAAATCAATGTGACGATTATATCTTATTAATAATTTGGGGAAAAATTCGGATTAGCTCTTATATAATCGTCAAGTTTTAATTTGAATATAGATAAACTGTTTGAGCTTACCAAATCGGAAGTTAGGGAATTCAAAGCAAAGCACGTCAATTATGAAACGTGCTCAAACAATTCTATGGCAAAGACAAAAAGGAATTTCATATCCCTGATATTTAAACTTTTAAAGGAATCTTTCATATCCTTTCCCCTTTGATGCCAATGCACTCACCGATTTTATTTTACCCTGTCTTCATTTTCAACCTCACATTTCGCAAGCGCAGGTTCTGTCACCGTCAGCTTTGCGAACCCCTCTCCAGCCTGTTTAACTATTCGTTGCTTAAGGGAGTTGTACCGAAAGATTGGAGGTCCGACGTGATAACAACTATCTTCAAAGGCGGTTGCCGATCTGACGCTGCAAAGTATCGTCCCGTCACACTTTTACCTGTTATTGCTAAGGTCATGGAACGTATAGTCTCGAAAAGAATGGTTGCACACTTTGAATCGCTTAATTTGTTTTCGCCAGCACAGCATGATTTTCAATCTCACAGATCTTGTCTCACAAATCTTCTCATAGCATTAGACGACTGGACGAAAGAGTTTTATAGAAGTTCTTGTATCCACGTCTGTTACCTAGACATTTCGAAAGCTTTTGACAAAATCAATCATCATCTGCTTTTCCAAAAACTGATGCGTTCAGGAATATGTGAAGCAATTCTCTCATGTTTGTGTGACTATTTGTCAGATCGAGACGCCAGAGTTAAAGTTAGCGGAGTGCTATCACAAACGTTCAATACCACGAGTGAAGTCCCACAAGGATCTGTGTTAGGCCCGCTTCTCTTTCTGTTACACATAAACGACTTACACCCTCTCATATCTTCTAAGATGGTCCTGTTCGTGGATGATATGAAAATTTGGACGCCAATTAGTCCTGCAGAGGATTGTGAGAAACTTCAAATAGATTTGGACAGCGTGTCGAATTGGGCGGCCATGAATGACATGTCATTCAACATAGAGAAACGTAAGATGCTCCATCTTGGCGAGAGTGTTCCTTGGACATATCGATTGGGAACTGAAAACCTAGCATGGAGCTCGTTAGAAAAAGATCTTGGAGTGTGGATTAGCGGTAACCTGAAGAGCACAGTGCACTGCCAGAAAATATATCGACGGGCCAACAGATTGTTAGGTGTCGTTCGAAGAATATTTAGAAGATTCTCCCTGGTAACGTTACGAAGGATAATGATTGTATACCTTGGCCCTACGATGGAGTATGCGGTCGAGGTCTGGGCTCCCCTATTTGTCCCACCTGATAGAGCTAGACATTTTATTTTTCCTGAATTGTTCCCCACTTTCTTTATGTATCCCCTATATTTTTCTCCCAGGATTCCCTGATGATCAAAAGAGTAATTATGATTTTCGCACGACTTATCTATGCCTCTACTGAGCCAATTCGAGATATGATTGCTGAACGACACTTCCTTGAATGTGTCAGATTGGTCAGAGGTGCACATGGCTTGAATCGAGATCTGACAAATTCAGGAATTCTTTCGTCCCTTACCTTGCCGCTATTTGGTTGATCAATAAAAAGTTATTCTTGATCTAATGATTCAACTGACAATGTGAATTTCGTCCTTGAATCTTCACCACATTTTACTTTAGGTTTATGGAAAAATGTTTTTTGTGTTGTTGAATTACTATTTTTGCTGAAAATTGGTGTTCACAGATAAAGCATTTTCTTCTATCTATCTATCTATCTATCTATCTATCTATCTATCTATCTATCTATCTATCTATCTATCTATCTATCTATCTATCTATCTATCTATCTATCTATCTATCTATCTATCTATCTATCTATCTATCTATCTATCTATCTATCTATCTATCTATCTATCTATCTATCTATCTATCTATCTATCTATCTATCTATCTATCTATCTATCTATCTATCTATCTATCTATCTATCTATCTATCTATCTATCTATCTATCTATCTATCTATCTATCTATCTATCTATCTATCTATCTATCTATCTATCTATCTATCTATCTATCTATCTATCTATATGGAATAAAAATATAAAGTCTCTCAAAAATCAATAGGGACAGTCACATACCGCATAGTTCGTCATATACTCATCGAGTTTGAAAGCGAAAACCTCAACAGATTCCGAGCGTGTGATTTCTACAGGCAAATAGTTCCAAGTGAAAAAAATTCTTACCGAGAAACAATTACTACGAATATCCTATCTAGAATGCGGAATGCTTAAAGCCTTTGAATGTGTTCGTGTTCGAGTAAGGCCATTGGGCTTTAGCAAGTGTTTTATACGATGGCTTTCAGTATGCAGCATTTTAAATGACAACGTGAGGTCACTACGTATACGTCGTTTGGTAAAATCGTGTTAATCAGTTTTAACATTCGCTCTTTGAAAGGCAAATTTCTATACCGGGTGACCAACTTTGTCGCACGATGATATATCCTGTCGAGTAGTTCGATATCCTTCCTCAGCCAATGTGCCCAGGCTTGGATGGAATATTCCATAACAGGACGCATATACGTATTACTTAACCAGAGTAGGGTTTCGGACGAAAAAATCCGGAATATTCTTTTTAGAAGACTCGAGATACGGCACTATTTGGCAATGATGTCCAGGATTAGGGTAATTACACCCAAATACAGAGATCTTTTTCTGCGGTGATTCAGACGAGTTCTTGCGTGCCAAGCTGATACGTGTGGTGCAAAGATTTTTCAAGGCGCAACATTTTACATTTCGCAGGATTAAATGGTAACTCATTTGACTGGGACCAACGAAATATGTTACACAGATCCCGTTGTAATGCCATACAGTCATTAACAGACCTGACACGTTTCCAAATTTTAATATCATCGGCAAATAGTATCAAGTTGCTTCCAATATTCTCTACTATATCGTTCATATACACCAAGAATAGAAGAGGACCAAGCACCGAACTTTGCGGAACTCCACTCGTGACGTCTATTAATCTAGATAAGGTGCTGCCAACGCGAACTTGCACGTGTCTATCAATGAGATAGTCCATTATCCAATTTAGCAATATTCCCGTTATTCCATAAGACTCGAGCTTTTTGATTAAGATGTCATGGTTGACTCTATCGAAAGCTTTGGAAATATCGATGTAGCAAGCATGTACAGCCTCACCTTCGTCTAGTGCCTTGGTCCAATCCTCGAACGTTGTAAGGAGATTAGATAAACAGCAACGACCTCTTCGAAAACCGTGTTGTGCTGCGGTCAAAATATTTTGGTTTTCAAAATGTTCTCCTATGCGCGCAGTCAAAATGCGTTCCATTAATTTGGAGATCACCGGAAGTAACTTGACCGGTCTATAGTTTGCTGTGTCTGAACGGCTACCGCCTTTATAAATAGGAGTTATCATCCCGGCTTTCCATTGCCGTGGTATTTTTCCTTCATTTAAGCTGAGTTTGAATATGCGAGTGAGAGGAGTAGTCAAAGCAACGCGACACCTGCGAAGTACGGCGGGGGTAATTTTGTCTGCGCCAGGGGACTACTTTTCGCTTAGTCGACAAAGTTCCCGCCCAACCATGTATTCGTTGATAGTCATTTCACTTAATAATTCGAAATGTGGCGAACTTGATGACACTTGATATGGTATACAACGCTTGGCATTGAAGACAAGTGAGTAAAACGGGGCTAAAGCATCGGCGGTATCCTGGGCAGTGTGAGTCAATCCATTAGGTGTTAGTTCAGAGAATACACCTGGTTTGATTTTGATAGTTCATTTACGATCTTGTAGAGATGCTTAGGATTCTTTTCCATTCTCTTTTACAAGTTCCATTGGAATTGCATGCCATATTCTGTTACAAGAGTCGTGACCTGATTCCGTACCTTACCGATTCGCTTCCAAGTTTCTTCCGTAGCAAACTTCTTATGAGTTACCCAAGACTCTCGCTTAACAGCTAACCATTTTTTAGTTCTTCTCCTAATAACAAACTGGCTGTTGTAGTTGCATTTGTGTGGTACAAAAATCTAGTTTTCGTAAATCTTCGAATTCAGATAATTTAGAAACGAATTGTAATATGAGCCAGAATCGATTGAATCAAATCGGACCCTTTTCATTTTTTTGGGTAACATTGTGACTGCCTGTAACAGGGTTGCAATCAGGCTGTGATTGCGCTGTCTCCAGACGGAAGTGTTTGAATTATGACATTGGGTTTGTGTGGGATATGTCTAACATCATTGGGTAATGTTCCTTTTCCTTTTTCCATTCCGACCTTACGAGTTCGGCCATAGCGTTGGCCAAGAACGTAATCTTCAGAGGTTTCGGTCAATCCACTTTATATTTTGGCGAAAAATGAACTCGAAAAGTGTCCACAACAACGGTATTAGAAATATCTATAGAACACACAATGTAGCGCCATTGCTTGACGTTGTGCTCTACGGTTTCCTGAATCGATGCTCGAGAAGTATTTTCTGGTACAGCATGATACCGTTTTTTCCCTGGCGTTCAATATACACTTTCTTTCCCACCATGGTACATCTGGATATATGCGGCAGTTTGAGTCGAGAACTGTCTTGAGTATGTACGCATTCAGCAATACGTTCTCGATATCAGCCTCGCATTTCAGTGCTACGTTGTGCAAGCGAAATTGAACAATATGAGCTGAAGTTGAGTGGCGAGTTAGACGAGTCACTTTTTCGGCGATTACATGTTCAATTTGCATTAGGTGGCAAAGCTGAGTACACTTCTCGACGTCGTGTTTCTGTTTGCTATCAAACAGGCTTTCTTGGTACTCGCTAAGGTTCGTATATATCACGCTCAGCGCGTATGAGGATTTCTTGTACCGTATTTATCTGAGGTATGAAAAATAACAAAAATATTACGTTTACACAAGGTGATCTGAAGTAATCATATTTCTATTCAATTGTTCGTAGACTCTCACGTACACTCAGTGAAGGCTCTCCGTACATGTTGAGCAGATAAACGGGAAAATTATCCTTGATTGTTTCGTAGCATAGCGAAATAGTCGTACTTGCGTAGAATCAAACAGTTAAAGAAATAATTCGCATTAAAATGTATTCATTATACCAGCTGAGTCTGAATACTGCTGCAGTTTGTCAAGGGTACTAGCTTCACCGAACGAGGGCAAACATCACTAATGCGTAGTGGAGAGGTGAAAATAGCGTATACTTTCAACGCACGTTCAACTCTACTCCTTATTGTAAGATGGCTTCAAGCGAATATCTGTCTGAAAACATGGCTTACTTAGCATATTGTGGTGCTCATCCTCTTCAACATTTAAATAGAGTTCATAGAAAGAAACACGAGGTTCAAATACAGTGACGTACAAGTAGACCTTTGTGTTTGAGACTACTCATCCTTACCAAGTCATTCGAACTATTCACAAAGGTGATCACGACGGTCCATAATGAAAGCACTGGACTCGAGCTTCGCTCTTATTTGAGGTCATCAGCCGTGCATATCCTCCTCCGATTCGGGTGGGATTCAAACCCCCGATCACCATCATGATTGTAGCCCTACGCTTTACGGCCTGGGCTACTGTCCATCATTTGACTGATCGCAATAAAGCTTATATGAATCTTCATCATGACTTTCACATTTGAGTAGCTTTGTTTGTCCGACCAGTCCCGAAGGAGCCAGCAACATCTGCTGTGGTCACACAACCGAACAGATCTCCGTGTCTGGTCTAATAAAAGATGTTGCGACTTTGCAAGGAATATACCATCGAGCTACGAAAATTGTTGCCAAACTCAGCCCGAACCATATAATGAGCGAATTAATACGCTGAATTTATTCGATTATCCACGTCGTCGTCTACAAAGTGATTTGATTTTGGTTTACAATATTTGGAATACCTTAAATCACCCTCTACAATTCTACGTGGCTCGCATAAGACAAGAGCTCCCACATTGATTCTAACTGTCGCTCACTCGCGACTCATGTAAAGACGACATTTTTTGCCGTGCGAGTTTGTATAACCTGGAACAATTTACCCGATTTTTTGTAAACCAAATCATCAGATGTTCAAAAGAAGTCTTGATGCATTTTTGAGCCTTAATCCGTGCGTCGAAGAAAACTATTCATATTGACTCGATCTACATTTGTCATCCCACCAATCTAAAACAATTTTTGCCCTTTGGATTTTTCCTGATTCTTCAACTGCTCAGTAAGCAATTAAATCCAGTTTTTGATTGTCATGTTATTTTACCTGTTATATTATACTGATAGAATTTACTCCGACAACTGAGACAACTTCAAAAAGGTGTCGGGAACAGCGTATACCATAATATGCTGTTTTTGCTTGATATGATTGTTGCCCCCCAACACTGCTCAAACTCGTTATTTCGTTCTACACTGGCATGAAAGGCTTAGTCCGTTTTAACGATTTAAGTTCAGTCCCATTGAGATTCGCCGAGGCGTCAAACATAGGGGTGTTCTTCTTCCCACACCTTCCGATATTTTCTTTGCTCGGCTTCTGAGGTATGTTTTTAGGACGAGAAGGCATTTACCTACGCACGCGAAGTGATTGCAAGCTTTTCAACCTGAACCAATTAAGCGCACAAACCAACGACGCAGCTATTATTGCTCACTTCCAAGAGAACCTATAGTCACTGAATGAACAACAATCAGCATGAGCAAGATCAAAGTCATTGGTCAATGGTATTGTATCGCCTCGAATCATCACTGTTGGAAACTGTCAGCTTGAACCAGTTCAGCATTTCACCTATATTGGTTCAACCATTGCGGATAACCTATCGTTAGACACGGATATTGATAAGCGGATTTCCAGAACAGCTGTCATTTTGTCCTGATTAAACTCTCGTGATTGAGATAACAGTAAGTTGACTGTAAATACAAAAATGATGATATACAGCGCTTGCGTACTAAATACCCAACTGTACGGCAGTGAAACCTGGACAACCCACGCAAGACACGAAAGGAAGCTGAGTGCTTTCCATCTACGAAGCATCCGTCGTATCTTCAACATATAGTGGATTGACAAAGTGAATAATGTTGAAGTGCTTTCAAAAGCTGGTCTACAGAGCATGTTCACCCTACAGCGACACTGATCTTACTGTTACCACCTGATGACGGCAAACAGCCCGAAACCGGTTGTGGTGTTTATGAAACCGGGATTTGAGGAATGGTATTCTACTTCGAACTATTCTGGGGTTGTAATAACCCTCGCGACAATACGCCGTTCGATCAGTTGGGGCTTAGTTTAGTCCCTTCAGCAACTTATGAAGTAGCAAGTAGACGAGAACTTCCGTTCGCATTGCGACATCCGTCTACACAAACACCAGTCCGAAACGCGAAGAGTCCAGCGGATACGCATAGCTGATGAGAGGCAATAACCTCGAAATCGGTCCTGTGCTTCCGGTGAGATTTTAGCGTTTCGGAATGGTATTCTACTTCGAACTATTCTGGGGTTGTAATAACCCTCGCGGCAATACGTCGTTCGATCAGTTGGGGCTTAGTTTAGTCCCTTCAGCTACTTATAAAGTAGCGAGTAGACGAGAACTTCCGTTCGAATTGCACCATCCGTCTACACAAATACTAGTCCGAAACGCGAAGAGTCCAGCTGACACGCATAGCTGATGAGAGGCAAAAACCTCGAAATCGGTCCTGTGCTTCCGGTGAGATTTAGCGTTTCAGAATGGTATTCTACTTCGAACTATTCTGGGGTTGTAATAACCCTCGCGGCAATACGCCCGTTCGATCAGTTGGGGCTTAGTTTAGTCCCTTCAGCTACTTATAATGTAGCGAGTAGACGAGAATTTCCGTTCGCATTGTACCATCCGACTACACAAATACTAGTCCGAAACGCGAAGAGCCCAGCTGACACGCATAGCTGATGAGAGGCAAAAACCTCGAAATCGGTCCTGTGCTTCCGGTGAGATTTTAGCGTTTCGGAATGGTATTCTACTTCGAACTATTCTGGGGTTGTAATAACCCTCGCGGCAATACGCCGTTCGATCAGTTGGTTCTTAGTTTAGTCCTTTAGCTACTTATGAAGTAGCGAGTAGACGAGAACTTCCGTTCGCATTGCACCATCCGTCTACACAAATACTAGTCCGAAACGCGAAGAGTCCAGCGGATACGCATAGCTGATGAGAGGCAAAAACCTCGAAACCGGTCCTGTGCTTCCGGTGAGATTTTAGCGTTTCGGAATGGTATTCTACTTCGAACTATTCTGGGTTTGTAATAACCCTCGCGGCAATACGCCGTTCGATCAGTTGGGGCTTAGTTTAGTCCGTTCAGCTACTTATAATGTAGCGAGTAGACGAGAATTTCCGTTCGAATTGCACCATCCGTCTACACAAATACTAGTCCGAAACGCGAAGAGTCCAGCGGATACGCATAGCTGATGAGAGGCAATAACCTCGAAACCGGTCCTGTGCTTCCGGTGAGATTTTAGCGTTTCGGAATGGTATTCTACTTCGAACTATTCTGGGGTTGTAATAACCCGCGCGACAATACGCCGTTCGATCAGTTGGGGCTTAGTTTAGTCCCTTCAGCAACTTATGAAGTAGCAAGTAGACGAGAACTTCCGTTCGCATTGCACATCCGTCTACACAAACACTAGTCCGAAACGCGAAGAGTCCAGCGGATACGCATAGCTGATGAGAGGCAATAACCTCGAAACCGGTCCTGTGCTTCCGGTGAGATTTTAGCGTTTCGGAATGGTATTCTACTTCGAACTATTCTGGGGTTGTAATAACCCTCGCGGCAATACGTCGTTCGATCAGTTGGGGCTTAGTTTAGTCCCTTCAGCTACTTATAAAGTAGCGAGTAGACGAGAACTTCCGTTCGCACCACAATTGTCTAATTAACCGTCTTGATTGACAGCCGCCGGTGCAATTTGAATGAATCTCATGCGACGATCGTTTTCTACCGAGAACATAAAATCGAGTTGCTCAATTGATCGCTTTGTCGTTTCCGGCATGATGGAACTGTTTCAGCAGTGGTTACACCCGAATGTTTATACAGTCATTGTCAAACGTGAAAAACATGCTTGTCCATGTGGACATCTAGTGATTTCTTGAAAACGTCAATGGTTCCAGATTGTACCACTTGAGTAGGTTAACTGTTCCACAATTGCACATTGCGAACGGAAAATGCATATTTGCGGCAGTTTAACCTGCTATGAAAGAAAGAAAGAAAAATGGCTTTATTCGAGTACACGAATTTTCAGCTCTTGGTGAAGTTCAGATTGGTGACCACGCGGATGTGTGTTCTAGTCTGTTAAGTTATATCGGTACAAAACTAGACGACAATTCTAACTGTGTTCCCAAAAGGAAATCAAGAACATTTTGCTTCAAACTCCGAAGCCGCACTCCGAAGTGGATAGCCATGCGAAATTCCACATGGGCTGCACACAAGATAATACGAACAGACGCATCTTGGGAACACTTTCGTAGTTTTCGTAACAAGGTGACGTCCCTAATTCGAGAAGACAAGCAATATCACCATTGGAAGCTGATCGACCAGATGGAACGACATCCTAAGTTGCTGTACATCATCTTAAACACCGCGATCAAGGTTAAGCCAGGTGTATTTCCTATCCAGACAGAGAACGGACTGACTGATAATATCAAGGATACAGCTAATGCCTTAATATCATTTTATGTGCAAGTCATTTGTCCAAAGAACGTGTCGACGCTGACGTCTTTCCGCGCCCACTACAGGTCGAATGCCTTAGTAACATCGAGGTAAATCCTACGGTTGTGCGCAAGCATTTACGCGGGCTGAATGTTCGCAAATCACCAGGAGAGGAGGGAATAACACCTGCTGTTCTGCAGTCATGCAAGCTGGAGCTTTGTGGCCCACTAAGTGGTCTATTCAGGATTTCATTGAATACGGGAATCGTACCAACTCAATAGAAAACCGGTGTTATCACACCAATCTACAAAGGGGATAGTCGTTCTGATCCGGCGAATTACCGCCCCGTGACGCTTCTTTCAGCGGTTTCTAAAATTTTGGAACGCCTGGTGTGTGAACGACTTGTTGAACATCTCGAGAAGCATCAGCTAATAACTTTCACACAACAAGGATTTAGGAAAACATATTCATGCCTGTCTAACTTGCTCACGACTCTAAATGACTGGACGCAAGCACTAGACCAAGGGGGTTCCGTCCATGCCGGTTACTTAGATATATCTAAAGCATTCGACAGAGTGAATCACTCCTTACTGCTTCAGAAGCTGCAGAATGTTGGCGTCATCGGAAACCTACTAACATGGTTCACAAGTTACCTGTCTGGACGCAAAGTAAAAGTCAGAATAGATGGTGAAACTTCTCGAACAATTGAAGCCACGAGCGGAGTCCCTCAGGGTTCGGTTCTCGGTCCGATACTGTTTCTCATATTTATAAACGATCTACCGAACTTACTAGCATGTAAGCTTGTTTTATTCGCAGATGATGTAAAAATCTGGACGAAGGTCAACTCTATCGAGGACTGTCAAGTTCTGCAAGGAGATTTGAATAAGCTGCACCAGTGGTCAATCCAAAACAAACTGCCATTTAATTTCCGCAAGTGCAAAATGTTGCAAGTCGGAAAACCCTTTCCCTTTACCTACACACTTGGCAGCCACCCGCTTGAATGGAGTACATCACAAAAAGATCTCGGAATCTTGGTGTCTGGCACTTTGAAGAACAGCCTACAGTGCGAAGCCGTCTACAAGCGTGCGTGCAGCTTGCTAGGTTTACTGAAACGCATTTTCGGACGTTTCCCACCACACTCACTCGCGAAATTACTAAACACTTACATACATCCTGTCGTTGACTACGCTGTACAAGCTTGGACGCCATGGATGGAAAAAAACATCTCGCTCCTCGAACGAATTTATCACAAGGCAACCAAAATGGTTACCGGATTGAATAATTTACCCTTTGAGCAGCGACTGACCAGACTTGGACTGTGCACCCTCGAGCGCAGGCGTATCCTACACGACCTCACTCTGACATATCGAATCATCTACGCGAAATCCCACCCTCTCAAACACCTCTTCAAGTTTGGTTCGGTTGTCCCCACACGCAGCCACCCTTTGACCCTTCAAATCCCACACTCACGATTGAATTGTCGTCGTCACTTCTTCGCTGTTCGTGTATGCTTCTTGTGGAATAGCTTGCCGACAGATATTGTTACCTCAGCGAACGAGCACATCTTTAAACAAAGGTTACGAAACCTTATGTTGAGAACCACTGCGTTGGCCCTACCTATCGATATCTCTATTTTTTAACGCACGGAACTACCGTCCATCCAAAGATTATTTTCCCTCAGTCTGTGTTGCCATTGAGGATTATTTTTGCTCCACCTATGAAGAATATGATCATACAAGAAACGATTTTTTTAATTTTTTATACGTATATCCTATGGTACTGTACAGCAATTTGCTTTTTCAACCATAGATCTTGTATCTTGAATCTTGAATCATGGGAAAGATGAAACAAACGACTGCAAGGATGATTTTTTGGTTAAGCACTGTCTAAATGAATATTAGAGCTTCTCGTTTCCGTCTGTATTGAGACGAATGCAAATTCAATATTTTAAGTCTCATTTCGTATGGATAATTAGATAGTCCCAGGACGAGTTTTTTCGCTCTGCGCTGTAGAGTTTCAAATAACTGAGTATCTTTTTACAACCAAGTATCCCATGCCGGTATGGCATATTCGATATGAGGACGGATGTAGGTTGAAATCAATTTGCAGACAATGTTGGGGTCAAACGAACCTTGGACTCTACTAAGGAGACCCAAGTTGCTTTCAGCTTTGCTGGCAGCGACTCGACAT
>JACCGJ010017836.1:0-33905 GCA_013407085.1 Atriophallophorus winterbourni
GGATATAGAAAAGGTCATCAAGTGGTCTTCCACGTGGGATCTACCAATCAACTTCTCCAAAAGCTATCTTCTGTCCAAAGCTGCAACGAAGCTGCAGGTTGCTGGACCTGATAACATACTGGAGATAACTGGGGTATCAAAAGTCCGGGACTAAGGTATTGCGGTTTCAGCGGACTTTAAATGCGCTGATCAATGTGCAGCTGCTGCACAACGCGCTAGGAACCAGCTCTTTCGCCTCCGATCAGTTTTATCCTGCAGGTTCCCGGAGGTTTTCATCCCATTGTATAAAGCGATAGTGAGACCTCATCTCGAGTATTGCGTTCAAGCTTGGTCTCCTTATTTGGAAAAGGACATTGCCACGCTTGAAGGTGTTCAGCGCCTAGCTACTCGTATGATTAAAGGGCAATCTGGGAAGTCATATGAACAACGACTGTTGAGTCTAGATCTCTTCTCGCTAAAAAGAAGGCGACTACGTGGGGATCTGATCGAGACTTTTAAAATCGTTAGAGGCTTTAGTTCTATTGATCCGGCTGATATGTATGCTCTTGCGCCAGTGGTAGGTACTCGAGGCCATTCACTGAAACTGGCAAAACAACATGTCAGGTCTAATGCACGTAAGCACTTTTTTAGCGAAAGGGTAGTGAATCATTGGAACTGTCTGCCCGAAGAGGTAGTTTGTTCTACTTCAGTAACGTGCTTCAAAGATAGACTAGACTCGATCTGGCGCTCTGTGTTTCAAAATTTTTATCCTAATTTTATAGTTGTTCTTCAATTTGTCGTTGGAACGCACTAATGCCTCTCCTCACCTGTTGGGTGAGGGAGTTTTTCTGTTGCATTCCAGCCAAAGTCATACCAGAAGAATATTGAACCTACTATTCGAAGTGGTGGACGCTCTTTTGGCTTACCACCGGAAGTATTCTGGACGCTCGATTGACGACTGCCACATATCGTCCTGTGCTAACTGAACTGAACTGAACTGACTAACGAGGAACTGATGGTAGAAGAAATTCATTATGAACCGCCCTTAAGAAAGAGCGACCACGTCGTCCTGACATTTTTTTCGGTTCTTACGCCGAATTCCTTGACAAGGAGGTACCCCTGTTACGGGTAGTTACGGACTACAAGGCGTTTCAAGAAATTGTCACTGCTAACAATTTCTACTTCATCCCGAGCTCACCTGGTCCAGATTTGTCTCCCAGTGGCACTGTCTACTGCAACAATCGTCGACTTCCAAAACAGACAAACGACGTATCCTACGTACTTTCATTCGTAGTAGAACTCGTAAGTGGATCTGCTGCAGAAACGCTGCTTGGAGTAAGTTCCGATCGGAAGAGTGTGCGCGAAATTGGGAAGCATATCGACAATTAAGCAACCACTGTACGTCTCTAGTGCGTCAAGATAAGCTGGATTACCATAACAAGTTAACTGCACGGTTTCTGAACAACCGAAAACTGCTATACCGTCATATAAATGACAAAAGAAAAGTTAAAACTGGAATCCCCCCACTGAAAATTGAAGGCGGCTCCACATCGACTTCTATGGAAGCCGCAAATACACTGAAGGATCACTACATGTCGGTATTCCAGAATTGCCAACCATCTTCGTTGAATATCACCCCACCCCCACCTAGACTCTACTATTCTGTTCACCGCTGAACGTGTATATAAAAAGATCATGCAGCTCCGTGAAAATTCATCACATGAAGTAGACCGGATTACACCGAAAGCATTGCGTGCGGTGGTTGGGACATGTATTGAGAATGCCTACTCACCGTTTACCGTACCGCGCCTTATTCGCAGAGCCTGACAGAAGCTGGGAGAAAAGATCGGGTGGCCAGTCCATGACGTGGCGCGTTGGGATGAGGAAACTCACCGTAGCGCTAGGCTCAGTTGGGCGTATTCGTTTGCCTGGGTGGGGTCCAAAAGCTCCACCTAATAGTTGGCTGGAAACCTTGCGCGATATGGCTACAAACCGATGTCCGTGGCGCCAGTGTATTTTATTATGTGTGTCATAATTTTTTATTCGGTATTATTTTACATAAAAAACAAAAAAAACAAAAAAAAACAAAAAAACCCAAAAAATCGCATGCAGTGAAACTACAAAAACAAGCTGCTTTTTGTGCATTTGCTTTTGCGTATTCCGCTTGCCTGCTTTCCCTTTTCCACGCGCTTGCTTATCTGCTTTTCCTGCTTCATATTGCTTGGCACTTTGTCTGGCTCCAGACTTGTGCTTCATGATGATGAAGATGATTGCGTGCGGTTGCTGTGCAACTTTGTGAAACACTTTCCATGTACTTCCAACGTCTGTTCGATATCTCCCATGTTCCCGAAGATTGGAAACAGGGGATCATAACCCCGATATATAAAGGTGGAAACCGCAGTGATCCTGCAAATTACCGCCCATTCACTCTGCTCCCCGTGCTTTCTAAAGTCATGGAATCGATCGTGTCCGACGAGTTGATGACTTTTATGGAGAACGAAAACGCTGTCGCTGTCGAACAACATGGGTTTCGTCGCGGACACTCATGTACGACAAACCTACTTTGGCCCGGGACAGCTGGACCAAAGCTGTCGACGCAGGCTACGGTGTTCATGCCATCTACCTGGATTTCTCCAAAGCTTTTGATAGCGTAAACCACGCTATTTTACTACAAAAGCTTGCTCTTCTTGGAATCGGTAATCCACTTTTTTCTTGGATAGCCGAATTTCTCCGCGCCAGAACACTCCACATTCGCGTCAGACAATCACTTCGAGAAAGAGCTTAAATGGAACTTTTGTACTCCTTCTGCTCTAAATATAATTGTATTGTAATACAATGCGGATTACCCCAAGGTTCTGTACTCGGCCCGCGCTTGTTCTTGATGTTCATCAACAACATTGGTGCATGTGTGAACTCACCGTTTTTAATGTTCGCAGATGATCTCAGACTCTGGCGAATCCTCTCTTCCCCAAATGACTGTGACGAATTGCAGATGGACCTCAACTCACTTAATAGTTGGGCAATTATGAACCAGCTACCTTTCAATCCACGAAAATGCCGATCACTCCGCATTCGGCACCCCGGTGAACCTAGGTATCAACTAGGGGGCACCGAAGTTTCGGTAAGTGTGCAAGAGAAAGACCTCGGTATACTGGTTCAAAGTGACCTCGGGTGCTCTGCGCACTGTTCATACGCTTCCTTAGTCGCGAATCGAAACGTACGCCTTCTAAAACGAGTCTTTGGTTCTTTCGACCGGAGCCTTTCCCCCTCACTTCTTCACGCGTACGTCAGACCTCATTTAGAATACGCCGTGTCCGTCTGGTCCCCGTCGTTAAAGCGCGATATTCACGTCCTGGAACAAGCTCAACGGAGATTCACCAAAATCGTCAAAGGGCTTAGTTCGATGAACTAGGAAGATCGCCTGAAGGCACTTAATTTGTTCCCAATGAGTTACTGCCGCATTCGAGGGGATCTGATTTTGGATTTCCTGATTCTCAAGAATGCCAAACACCTGTGCTTCAGACTGCTTTCGATGGCCCCTAGTTCCGGAACTCGGGGACATGTCTTAAAGCTTGCCCATTATATTCATACTGTCATCGAGCGAAGACACCATCGTACCATCTGTTTTTCCTTCATTCCTTGCAGATTTCGTTATTTTGTTGTATTTTGTATTTCAGAGTGATAATAATGCCAATGATGGGTATCTTTCATTCAGAATTGTTCGCAATGAATCCCACACATGACTTTCTGAGGTCACATCAATGAGTCCAAATTCAAGGTAAATCACGGGGAAATAATATGAGTCAGGGAAGCTTCTTTGGCAATTGAAAATGAGACCAATGTACAGGACTACGGAATCAAAAAAGCAGTGGATACGGTAATGGCGAGTGAGCGACAACTCATCAATCATGTCTCTGTGGCGTTCCGTTTCAGCCTCACGTTCGATGCCCGGCGTAGTTACGGACGCTGAGTCAACCAGGCCAGCTAGCTGCTCTTGCCCTTGTCTAGATTCGTCGTTTATCGAAATTTGTTGCTTGTCAGAGACGACTTTATGATCTCTATACGGTAATCGAATTGACTGCGCCAACTCTTTCCAACGGTTACAGTTTGCGCTGCTCGGTGACTCTAGCTTCATCATCAGGCCAACCGGGTGCAGATATAGTTCTGAGTTCCCGTGCAGAAATCTCACTTTTAGATTGGATTCTCATCAATAGCATTATGTGTGCCGTCCGACTAGCTAATTCTGTCAACACTGCTTCCCGGATTCAAAGGAAGCGCTGCTTGTTCGTAGAAGTCACTTATGCTCCGACTAATAGTAGCACTGATGACAGAAAATATATTTCTTACGACGAACTCTTTGCACTCTTACGACGCGCGAAACGTTCTGATCTCATTATTTTTGCTTGCGATATGAATGCTCAACTTTGTCGTTGCTGATGTTACTGAGTCACAACTCGGTGGTTCATTCAGTCTCGATGCTCAGCGGACAGATAATTGTGGATGCTTTCTTCACCTAAGTACACAGCACAGACTATTTGTTATTAACACTTCGTTTAGGCATAAAAAGCGGCAGTGTGCAACTTAGCGTCTGCCAAACGGTGATGAGCTATGGACACAAATTGACCACTTCGTTATCAGCGCTAAATGGAGAGGCTCCATTGCGGACTATCGCTTCTTCTGGAACACTAGCATAGATTCTGATCACGCTTTCCTTCGACCGAGATTTACATTAAAACTCTGTGGTCCAAAGACAGTCATCTCTAAGCGCATAGCTATCGAGAAGCTTTTGGATCCTATAGTTCAGCAAGCGTATCACGGTGGTTTAGCAGATAATCTCCCCACTGCGCTGTCCGACAATGTCACACAGCAGTGAAATGCGATTGCTGCTGTTATGCACGATACCGCTGAGTCGGCATGCGGCAGTTCCATCCCTGGCAAAAGGCTCTGTCGGGTCTCCCAGGCTACCCTTCGATTACTAGAAGTGGTGCTGGGGACATCACTTGTACACTATCCCCAAGATACTTCAATATGATGTCTCAATGCGATCCGAGACATCAATGAAGCCGGCTAATCCACCCGTGGAGCCAGCCGCACAAAATTAAAGTAAAGTAAGAAGAAGGATTCCTTCTAGCTCACAATATAATACAACGAACACAGGTTAGAAATGAGCTCAAGTCTAGCATTCGATCATATAGGTAAGCGTGTTGGCTGCAAAAAGTGGAGGAAATAGAGGTCGCCAGAAATTCTTTTAATTTCCGAAAGCTGTTTCTGTTAACTCGATTTGCAGATTTTAAAACCATTGAAGTTAGCTAGAAAATCACAGAGAACGATATCGTCTTAATCACTATCGAAGACCACCTCTTGTCTCGTTGGGCAGAGCATTTTAATGAGGGATTTAGCTGGCCAGCTCCAGATGGTCCATTGACTTGTATTTCGTGTTGTGAACCCTGGTCGGTTGATTTAACACCTCCTAGCGAAGCCAAAATCCACCTCGGCATTGAATCCATGCAAAGATTCTAGGCACCTGATCCTGATGGACTGGCATCAGTTCTGTACAAGGAGGGTTTCGATATTCTATTAAACACTATTTTACATTTTCGTCAGGTATGGGACACGGAAAGTATTCCCCAGTGTTGTGGCAAATCTATAATTACACTTATTTCCAAAAAGGTGTGCGTTCTTCATGCTATAATCAGAGGGGAATAAGCCTTACGTCAGTTATTGCCCTGCTTCATGCTTTACTATGTCTTCGGCGCCTTACATTACACAGGGAATCACTGATTTGTGAAAATCAAGCAGGATGTCTTCCCGAGAGAGTATGTGTGGCTGCATGTGATATAGGCGTATCGACACCGGGCATTCAGGTTGGCCGCAATAAGAAACTGTTTGATTTAGATTCGATTTCTATGAGGATGCTTAGTCTACTTTAGGCCATCCTGCAGTATGCGTTTTCCACCATCAGATTTCAAACTTCCGTTACAGGATATTGATCCGATCGAAACAGCCTCAATAATGAGGAACTTGCGAGTATAGACTCTTTACCTATTTGGGTAGTTGCATTAATAGCAACGCTTTTTTAAATAAGAGAGATCTACGGTAACCTTTCGTAAATCGGGTCATCTGTGGCGTCAAACAGGTTTGTCTCGAAAGCTCAATGATGAAGCTATAAAGCTGCAGTACGCGCGCTTTTACTGTACGGATGTGAAACATGGACTCTGAGAAAGGAAGAAATAAGACGTCTGCGTGTGTTTGATAATCACTGTCTCCGCAGCATTGCTGGAGTTACTTGGAACGATCGGATACGTAACGCACCTATCCGTAAATGAATCCTTGGTAGCGACATGGATATCGAGAAGAAATTAACATGTATAGGCTTCGCTGGTTTGGCCACGTATTGCGAACGGAAGCTCATCGTCTTCCTAACGCGGTTTTGTTTGCCACTCCAAACTCAGGATGGCTTAGTTGTATGGGTAGCCAGACTCTGACTTGGTTGAAGCAGAAGAGGGCTTGGACTGTTAAACTAGTTGCGGTTGATGCGACCAGTCTCGCAGGTTGAGGTCCAAAATATGATAATTCTCAGTGAATTCTCACCCTAAGTGATATGGCCCAATTCGTGTTTTATGGCAGTCTTGTTGTAGACATCTTGGAGTGTTTGATTAATCTTGAATGTTATCAAGTAAAGTGGCGAGGATAGCTTCGTAATGCGTGACAGTGAAAGTGGCAAGGAGACTGTCATTCCGATGTCACTACTCGTTCACAACATTTGCATGTATGCATGTATGATTCAAGCTGTGGGCACAGACAAACGCATGATCTGACTTTAGACAGGCGTCCCAGTATAAACGGCAATCTTGCACTCTTCTTCACCTCGAATAGCTGAAAGCAATATGGCTAATTTGCGTGAACAAGGCCGCCGATGGAGATTTACAGGTAAATCAGTGACGCTTCGAATGGTGGAAGTTAGTGCTGGCTAGGTAGAGTGTGCTCTGAGCACAAGGTTAGTAGTCTTTTGCCGTTGTCACTACGATGACAATCGATATGAAAAACTTCCACCCACGAAATGCTTCTTTGAAGATAGACGACCTACACGTGCCTTCACGTCTCCAGCTAAGACATCAATGTCACTCCTCGATGCAAGTCTAATGAGTTCTTTTAATCTTCTATAAAACTCATCCTTGTCAAATTTAGAGCTACAATTAGTGTGTAAATAGACAGCAACCACAAACAGGTTGCGGGGTTGATTGCGACATCGACCTTTCTTGCACGAACCCTGCAGAGTTACTGCACAAAGGCGACTGTCGACTCTGATCCAGTCTAATAGTGCGACCTCCGCTCTCTCGCTCATGACAATTCCGACACCAATTTGACCAGGTACTATGGCATCGTCATAAGTGAACAGGCGTAGATAGTGTGACTTGCGTAAGTTCGAAGAATTAAACAATCGCGTAACCGAGCTAGAATTATGCATGCGTGATTCCGACAAACAACATACATCGACATCGAGGCTATCATGTATGCATGCCAAGGATGCGTGTTGTCCGATGCTTACTAAAGTCCGTACATTGAGCGCCGCTAATTTAAATGGTACGAGCGGGCGGAAGATCGCTCTGGAGTGATTCGGATTTTGCAGGCCTTGATGAATAAGTTGTACTTCTGTCAATTCGTCCCATTTATTTTCTTTCTTATACATGTGTTCCACTACTACTTTCTCCGAAACAGGTTTTCAGATATCACGTATCGCAATATACACATTACACCAGTACACAATGCTATATTGTTCACGTTCATTCTTTTCGTTTTTCCAGCTTTGTTCAAATGTCGTTACATTATGCTCTAGCTGTAATCGTGGCTATTTGGGCAACACTTCTCGCATTCTCAATTCATCAAGTTGATGAAGGTATTTTCTACCAACTTCAAGCGCTCCCTCTTAGGACATGTTGGGGTCTATTATCGAGGTGGCGCACTACTAACAGAAACCAGTGGCCCGGGCTATCATCTATTAATACCATTCATCACTACCTTCCGTAGTGTTCAGGTACTCCGTTCCATTTCGTGGGTTCATTCGCGTCCCGCAGACCACGCTTCAAACAGACGAAGTGAAAAACGTTCCCTGTGGAACTAGTTGAGATTTATCCTTTCCACACGTCTTAATTTCGTCGATAGTGTCGTTTTCCTTCAAACTTTTACGCTTTTTATCTTTCACACTATTTAAACGCTGATTTTCGCCCACAATTCCGAAAGGTTCCACCACATTTAAGCCTTCGAACCTTTATTCAGGCGACCCAATTATCATTGGCCCTTGAAATTTTATTTTGTTTATATATTTCTGTATATCGGGTAGTATTTAAAGGCTTGTATATGCTAAACCCTCCGTGGGTTAACTATTTCCAGCATACGTGTACTGCGTCAAATTGTAGCAAAATCAACTCTTCCAGACTATTGTTGTTAGCCTTCTTTGGTCGATGTCGACCATGGATGTGCATCACTAGCGCATTATAGTTTTATGCTCCACATCTTTTCAAATGACTAAACTGGCCTATTTGTGAAGAGCACTCTTTACCGCAGCACCCACAGCAATAGGCAGTACTCGTTCGAATGATCTTAGTTACAGCGTACTACTTACTTTTACTTTTGTGTGACTATCTCCTACTGCAGGATGAGCCGGCTTCAATGAAGATCCTTGGGAATTTGCTTACAAAGCGGCGTCCCCAGCACCATGGCGTTTGTTCGAGTCAGCTTCTCTAGCCTTTGTACAACCTAGTGCGATCTGCAAGCAGCAGGGAGTTGCCAGAAAGTTGCGGTGTGCACCAACTAACCATCAACCAGACTGTTCTAGATATTTCCTCAGGGTTTTCTCCCGAAGCCTTTCCCGCGATCGGGTATCCTGCCAGGCAGCGGAGGTTGAAAATCAGGGTTTTCCTTCCCTTAGATGAAATACTCTCCCAGGCTAACGAGCTCCATCTGCCCGAAGCAAACTGGTTTTCAGGCGCCAGTCACTCGCCCTCGCCCCTTCTCCTTTTTGCTAGAATCAGTTCCGCCGGGCTTTAAGAGCCACTCGTGCAGGCCAGCAGCTGGACTTGGTTGTCAGAGGCTATGGGAGTATGGGCCATATGGGAGTATTTTATAAACAGTGGGAGCTTATCCCTACTGCCACCCGCGGCTATGACAACCTTTGGAACCCGCTGACAGCGTGATCAACGATCAGCAGCCGAGAGTAGTATCTGGTCTTTCCCAGTTTGCAAATGACGCTTTACATAGTGTCTCCAACCCAATTGGCCATGAGGCAAGTTCTTTTCAACTCGTAGGGTCAGTATTAAGAGCGTTTATATCTCGTTTGCAGACGTCTTTGTACTGTAATTGCGTTCTGTCCAAAGTTTGACTTCCTGACTTCAAGTCGCCATAGAGCACGACCATTTTCCGTTCTGTACGCACGACTCAGTCAGCGGTAGTGGCGCTGTCGTAGTCGGTTGAACGCGCTTTGTACTTCAGGACTGAATGAGTCATAAAATGTTCTTTTTACACCGATGTTCACTTTATGTCAAGCACAACTCTTTCTTTAAACTAATTCGTTTCCTCGCTTCCACCTGTGTTGCTCTGATTGAACAGGCCAGTTATGCCAATCCCATCCTGCAGTGATTTCAAAGTTTGCACTTCGTTTACCATTCTTCCACTTTCTATCAAGGCACGCTGCTCATGGTCGTATTATCCATGCTAAATTAATTGGCCGTGGGTAGTGAGCTGCATGCTGAAATACGCTGGAGTCTCACTACCATTTCCTGATCGTTTTTCTTCCTCATATCTGTCTAGGCCTGGGTAACCTGACAGTATCTTAGCCCACGTGCAGTCTGACTGTGCGGCACTTTGTCTGGATCAGGTTTGTGCTTTCATACCATACAATACAATATCCCTGCATTATTAGTTTAGAAAAAAGGAACCTCGTAGTATGGTGTTTGATGGAAAAACATATGGGCGCGAGCATTTCGTTGTAACTGTATGATATTGTTGAAAACAGTGTGAATTGTTTCTTTGGCTCTACCAATAATTTAGACGTGCCAAGGAATAGCTGTTTTCATTTTTCATAAGTTCATCACTCAAAGAGATTCTTGTACCGCTGTTTTGCTCAACCGTTTCAGTGGCGGCGTGGTAATCTATTTCGATCGTGTTGAGGTGGTCAACTTTCTGTCCACCTCCAGCGGTAAGCTCCGAACGATTTCAGTCTAATCGCCCCATTCGTTCAATAGTCTACGATATCGTCAAGAATTATACGGCTGATTATGACAATACGTTGATTTACAACAAGATTCATCACGAGCTGAACCAATTTTGCAGTATTCATACCCTACAAGAAGTGTACATAGAAATGTTCGGTGAGTATATGTGCATCATGCGTTCGATTTGTTTGTGATGCTTTTTTGTATTTCTCTTTCAACTGCCTGGAAAAAACACGATGTTTCAGCAAACAGAATACACCCCGTAGAGTTCAAAACGCCAATTCAGCGAATATTTTGTAATACCTAGGATCGCATCTACTTTTTCTTTGATGTGTGCATTGTCCTCTCCAATCAGCTTTCCAAATAAGCGTTCTCTTGACGGTTTCGTCTGAGCCGGTCCATCCACCAATTTTAACGAACGCCTATCATATTGTTCCTACACGAGGACACGGAACACACAGAAACCTGTTGTGCAATCGCGTAGTACAGCACTGGTGACACGGTGTTATATTGATGTTCCACTAACACTCTGATATGCGGAAACAGGTCGTAAAACCTTTTGACGACTGGATGCCTGAAAACCTAAATCGTTTATTACGTGAGGTTATCCGCCGTGTTTTCTAACCGGTTACAGCAATATTGACAGAACTCCTAGACACCTCGAATTTCATGTATACTGACTACATATATAAATACACGTCTTACTGTTCATAGGATTCTTAATATGTTCATCTCTATGATAATCACAGGGATCATAGTGTCCGTGCGTTTACCTACGAATTGTGAACATCTAGTGCTAATGATCTAGGGCTATGCTTTCTATCATGTCTTTGATCAATCACTGGCAACCGTTATACAACCAGGATAACTTTTAGAGTTGATAAATTTTAGACCTCGGTGCGTTGATCATAAATTCCAGTTATGTTTGTGCCTTGATTTCTCATATCTGGTTTCACCTCGCCTATTATGTTTTGCAACGTACGGATGTGCTGTTCGGCTAGTACCGTGGTAAATTGATTGACCACATGTAGTGAGCTGCAGGCTGGATTCTCACTACCACCTCTATTCTTTATTTCCTTTCTCATTTCTGTCTAGGCCTTGGCAACCTGGCAGTATATTCGCCCACGTTCAGTCTCTGACTGTGCGGCACTTCGCCTGCATCAGGCTTGTGCTTTCATACATACATACATACATACATACATACATACATACATACATACATACATACATACATACATACATACATACATACATACATACATACATACATACATACATACATACATACATACATACATACATACATACATACATACCTACATACATACATACATACATACATACATACATACATACATACATACATACATACATACATACATACATACATACATACATACATACATACAATCATACATACAGTACTGATCGTTAATTTTCTGTGAAGATCTTCTCATCTGCCGTTGATGGACTGTCTGGACTGTCTTCTTTTTGTCTTCAAATTCGCACCACGAGCAAAACTTATATGGGTTCAGCATCATGCCTTTCTCTTTGCGTTATTGGAAAAGTGCTCAACGTCGCTTTTCACCCAATACTTCCTACTTGCTACAAAAGATTGTCCTGTTTACAATGGTACATCTATGGTCGACATCGCCAAGCCAAGACCAAACCTTGTGACAAATGCAACGACATCGAATCCTCTTCCTGCCTCGTTAACATTCGGCTTATCACTCATGTTATACTGACCATAGCCATATCCAAGTTCAATCGCAACAGTTATAATGGTTTAATCGGTCATTATCTACCACACATCGTCCTACGTATCTAGATGATTTCTCATTCACGTCGACCTTTTTACCATCAAATTAGTCATGAGCAGTTGTGTCAACTATGCCTGCAACCAATAGAAACGGCTACAAGGCAGATGAAATACTTTCAAACTGTCCGCCTTCTGCTCACTTCACGTGCAACAGATAGTAGGTTTCAGCTATCTAGTCAACAGCTTGATAGTGCTAGCGAGAGTGCTTCTGCTCTTTCATCTACGCTGTTCTTCTGATACATCGACTGCTCCCAACGTCATCGGCGCCTTTCATGTTGGCACGGATGTGCATTTGAGCCGCGCAAATAACTGTTCCAAATTTGATTTACCAACAGTATTGAGCTGCATGCGCAAACACGCTAAGGTTTCATTGCCAATCTCTCTAGGCCTGGGCACCCTGACAGTAGCTTAGCTCACGCGCGCTTTCACGCTGGGTGACACTTTGCCTGGACCCATACTCCGCCGTGAAGCGTGGCTATACACGCGCGTTGCACCGAGCCCGAACCGCAACGTTAGATACTGGCAAGTATATCGCACGCACCAACGGCCGATCGCTTCTATATATCGTACATCCTGTGACCTCAGCGGCCATGTCTCACATCCATAAAGTAGTACAGGATGGATCACTGCCTGGTAAACACGTATTTTAGTCTTTAGGCTGGTCCCGGGCCTGCGCCAAAAGGTGCCTTTTCGCGCACGATCAACCCTTAACTTTACTTCATATTTCGCCTAACCATTAGGCAACATACTGGAACCGAGCTATTTGAAGACTGGAGCATACTCGATTTGACAGCCCTGGACGTTCAATTGCTGGACGCCATATGTAACGGTTGAAAAATTGCTTTGGTTTTTGCTGCGTTTATTTTGAGGCCGACTTTTTTTGCAGCAGAGCAACTACTACCCATTTCAAATGAAAAATCAGTTCTCTTCCCTCCATTGTAATAGGCGTGCCCAGAGTTCCATAACCCATGTACACTGAAAATGGTCAGCCATCCACTCCCGATCTGCCGATTTTTGAACTCCTCGGTAGAAACGATTAGTGCTCAGTTGCGTCCAAGCTAATATCGGTATTCTGGCCATGTCTTGCGCCTTTTTCATCCTAAAAAACGTTTATACTAGCAACAGCTGTGAAATTGTTTTTATGGTGCCATCAAGACGGTTTCCTCTAATTAGCTGGGTCACGTCAACCTCAAATAGGAAGCCTTGCCGTATTTTCCAACGTCGACTGCTTTTGGAATAACCCGCCTTGAAAATGAGTTTGAAGAATAGCTTCGTAGAAAAATTCGTTACATACGTCTGTGCTTAAGATAGTGTCAGGTTGAACAAGTCTCGACATATATGAGGTGGAAGTGGAAATGACAGTGAGACTCCCGAGGGTTTCCGCGTGTAGCTTATTGCGATGGCTGATCAATTCATTCTGGTGTTGGACGCACATCACAAAAGTACGTCACAATCACACGCCAGTGCACACCATAGACTCACCATTGATGTTATTTTACTTTCATTTTTGTGCGACTATCTCCTCTTGGAGGATGAGTCGGCTTCAATGAAGATTCTTGGGAATTTGGGTACAAAGCGGCGTCCCCAGCACCACTCGGCGTTTGTTCGAGTCAGCTTCTCTAGCCTTTGCACAACCAAGTGCGACCTGCAAAACAGCAGGGAGTTGCCAGAAAGAGATGGTGTGTACCCACTAACCGTTCCAGATTTTTCCTCAGGGTTTTCTCCCGAAGCCTTTCCCGCTATCGGATATTCTTCAAGGCAGCGGAGGTTGAAAATCAGGGTTTTCCGGCCCTCCTAGGCTAACGAGCTTCATCTGCCTGTTGATAGAAGCTGTTCCGCCGGGCTCTGGGAGCCACTCGTGCAGGCCAGAAGCTGGACTTGGTTGTCAGAGGCTATTTGAGACGCACGCCATATGGGAGCATTTTATAAAAAGTGGGAGCTTATCCCCACTGCCGACCCCGGCCAAGAAAACCTTTGGAACCATTGATGTTATGCTATCCGTCTGACGAGAATCTTCTCCTTTCTCATACTTTTGTAATCCCGATTTATAAATTTATCAGCTCTGTTTATCATCCATCGCAGATCAGATTGATGAATACTTGAAACGCACCCTGCAAAACGATCTTACTATCATGGCACCCGGTTTGTTCATCCAAGCTGTTCGGGTGATGAAACCCAAAATACCGGACGCAATTCGTCGAAATTATGAAGCAGTTGAGGAGGAAAAGACGAAACTCATGATCGCCATACAACATCAAAAGGTCATCGAACGTGAGGCTGAAACGCAACGCCGCAGGGCAGTGATTGGTGAGTTTTCGTTCACTCACCATTACCGTATCCACCGCGTTTCAAATTCCCTAGTGTTGCTGATTAGTCTCATCTTACTTGCCCCAATTGCCAAAGAAGCTCCCCTGATTTTTATAAAACGCACGTGTAAAATTGTCAGAAATTAACTTTGTATGTAAGACAAAAGACCACTACGGTCCCGCTTATCACACAACCGTTTTAATATTGTTTGAATCTATCACCCGGTGTTTTGTCGTAACTTTTATACTCATTAGTGTGGGATCCATCTCAAATACTCCTGAATGAAAGATGCCCATCATTGGCATCATCACACGCACCTTCCATCGGAAATACAAGTAGAACCGAGCACTATATTAATCATCTCTCGCGTATGTTTTGAATTCCTTTGGCCGATGTCGGTCATGGATGCTCACACACGTTATTTCGATGTACCCAACAAAGCTTCACATCATTGTACATTCCGATTCGCGATATGCGGTACTCACTAATCTGCAAGTATATATGTATCTATAAAATCACAAATCTGACCCGGGCAAAGTGCCACACACTCATGCGCTAAGATACTGTCAGGTTGTCCAGGCCTAGATATATATTGGAAATAAAGGTGGTTATGAGACTAGCGTATTTCCGTATGGAGCTCAGTACCGATTTCAAATCGATGTTACTGAATAGCGCAGGGAATCCAAAATTATATATAAAACACGTAGCTTGTTTTTTCCATTATGTTATGAAGATGTAACGCGCTGAACACCATGAACTGCACAAACCACATTGCCTCCACTGGGTTCGGTTCACGTAAATAGCACATGGTGTTTGGGGTCCAACATGACTGGGGAATGTTTCTGCATCGTATGGTATGAACGCTCAAGCCTGATCCAGGCAAAGTACCGCACAGTCAGAGACTGCACGTGGGCTAAGCCAATGTCAGGTTGCCCAGGCCTAGACAGATATAAGGAAGAAAAAAGAATAGGAATGTTTCTGTAGTATCCCAAGGCAAAACTGAGCCTCCACATTCCATGTTATAGAAAATTGCTCCGGTATTTAGCTTCACGCAAGAACTAGCTATCATTTTCTTTCTTTCGTCCAACCAAGTTTGATTTACTTCACCGTTAGAGAGTGTACTCCCCTCGCCTGACTCGAGACTTAGGTTTTGAAACATCATTCCTTGTACGCCAACTAATAAAACAACAATTCGGAGAACAGTAACTGGTGAGGAGCCACTTTTTGAATGTTTTTCAACGTTGGGGAAAGCAAACAAGCATCATAGTCTTATTCAGACCATATTTCTTTGCAATACACTGGGTCTATGACTGGAACGGGTCTCTTCCAAATCTAACTGTCTGTGGTGTCAATTTCTGGGTATGTATGTATGTATGTATGTATGTATGAAAGCACAAGCCTGATCCAGGCAAAGTGCCACACAGTTAGAGACTGTACGTGGGCTAAGATACTGTCAGGCCTAGACAGATATAAAAATAGAAATGGTAGTGAGACTCCAGCGTGTTTCACCATGCAGCTCACTACCGTTGGAATATGCTATACCTGCATAGGATCCTTGGTTAATTAAAATCTTGAACCATTGAAAACTCCGCAGCGCATAGCAACAAAGCTCTTCCTTGTACTTTGTGATTATCCATGCGAAACGCGACTTAGAATATTGAAATTGCATTCAACCCAATACAGACGACAACGAGGAGCACTGATGTTTTAATTGGACGGTGAATAATCAAATCAGCCATCCTTGTAGACATTTGTCACATCTTTCCCACAACACGCATATGCGTGGTCCCCCGTGAAAACTCTACCAACAGCGTAGCAAGATGAACGTCTTCTCTGTTCGCAATTGTGGAACAGTTTACCTACTCACGTGATACAATTTGAAACCATTGACGCTTTTATAAAATCCACTGGCTACTAATCTTTAACAATATGTTATGAGGATTTTTTACCATCCGACCCGATGTATATTTTTGTACTTCTTGTAAAACATAGCGTTGCATGACCATGTGGTTTGCTGCAACAGGGTGATCGTTTTACAGCGATGTTTGTGTCTCATCTTGCTCAAAGTCCTTGTGATCGCAGTCAAAATCAAAACTTTGTTTTCTCCGAATCACTTGCGCGTTATGAAAAGAACGCTTTCGATGAATCGGTTAGAACAGGTATTTCGGTAACGTGTCGCTTCTGAACACAAAAGCCTCGTCAGTGCCAACAGGTTTTGCATTCAAAAGGCATTTTCTTGACCAATCCTGAGTTTTCTAAGATAGACAGGAGAGATCAAGAAAATTGATCACACCACTCAAATGTGGTGTTAATCCCTCAAATGTTTATTTTGTGTGCAGGTGCGAACAGCGTCAGCTAACCCACTGCTTACGTAATCCATGTGCGCAATAGGTGTTATGCACGTTAATCCTTATCCGTAGCAGAAACGAACGCCAGGGTGTTGAGGTATCCGCCACGGTGTCAGGTCACTTAATCGTCAGACAATTAATTAATCACCAGACATTTGATCCCCAGACATTTAACACCCAAGTCACTTCATCCCCAGTTCGAAAACTTCGGAAGAATGCAGAATACGTTTAAATGAATGTCTGGTGATTAAGTGTCTAGGGATTAAGTGTCAGTAAACCATCCGCCCCAGCCTTTGTTATTTCAACTGCCTCAGCGTGAAGTCTCTCCCTATAATTTTTCAACTCCACGCTGTGATTTGTGTCTAGCACGTGTTCAGCACGTTTCAGCATAATTCCACCCACCGTATTTCATGACTTTCTTGTGTGCACGTCTCCACGAAACGCATTCCAAACTCTAATCCACTTCAACTCACTTGTTATTTTGCTCTCATGCTCCTCTCGCAGAGGCTGAAATGCAAGCCGAGGTATCAGCCATCACCTGGCGCGCGAAACTGTCTGCGCAAGAGAACGAACGTCAAGTCAGCGCCATCGTGGATGCCACTGAACTGGCCAAGGCTAAAGCCGCCGCCGACGCGGAGTTCTACCGCGCTCAGCGGGAAGCTGAGGCGAGTCGTTTGCGCTTGACCCCCGCCTATGTGGAATTGGCCAAGTTCCAAGCGTTGGCGCAAAACGCGAAATTGTATTTCACAGGTTCACACGAGAATTTGGTCACAGATTTGTTGGCAAAACTGGACAGCAAGTTGGCCAGTTCAGAGAAACAGTCTGAATCGTGATTCCCGGTGTTTCGCTTCCCCTCATTCCCTTTTTACTACATGACCTTGAACATTTGAGCACCTTGAATTTGAATAACAACTGTATGTTTGAACAATTTGGTCTTTTATTCATTTTTGAGCTGTTTTACTCATGTGGGGATAGTTGAACTAGTATATCAGTCATCACATTGAAGATGTTTGGAGCACACAATTGAAGGGTGCTAATCATGAACCTTTGGACGATATGTATCACACCGATCGCCGACACAATACAAGATGGGAAAGCGACAACTACAACGTGCGCGAAACCACAATCATTCGGGAACAAGTGCAGGTGGGCAACGCCAGCCGCTATTAAACGATACGCAAGTTCTGGCGAACGAATCCAACATGGGCTTGACTTGAATCGTTTGACACATTTGATCACTGCGAAAACTGGCAATGTTGAGATAACGGGATTTGTCTAAAAAAAGTCAGTTTCACGTTTATTTGCTCGTCTTGTACATCATACGCTTTTTTCTAGATTGGCGTTCATCGCTGTTGTGGGATTGATGATGGTGAATCAGGGTGCGATCGACGAATAGGTGGAAAGGCGGAGTGAGGTGGTTATCGTTGCATGTACGATCTCGATATCGGTGTAATCAACGTAATATTCCTTAGGGAAAGAAATGAGACTTGATGTTGATTGATCTGGCACATTTATCACCTCGATTTGTCCTTTCCTGTAACAAGAGTAGCACCAGACAAAGTGCGTAGACCCAGGTTTCGAAACAATTGACAGATACACCCCTTCACATTTTTAATGATTGCGCTTGAGGCTGACCTTGAAATTTCCTCGATAACCCATCTTTGTACCCGTTCCCGCAAAAAGATCACACCCACAGTTTTCGTGTCGATCGTATTTAACCCATTACCTCCCATAACAGTTCTCATGAGTACAATTTCGATATATTCAAGCTTGTATATCAATTAATTTGAAGCGAATTTTTTTAAATCTCATGTGCATATCACAGAAATATACCTAATAGATATAGCATGAAGGTTGTATATGCGTATATACAGACAGATAATTAAGAAATCTGTTATTTTTAAGTGATCTCATATGAGATCGCCGGGAGGTAATGTGTTAAGCGAGATTCAGCTGCTTGCATAAGTGCGCCCTCTATACTGGTGCTTCCAATCCTCTCGGGAGAAGAAAACGGTGTTCCTTTAAAACATTTTTCATGTGGGAAAATGTGCTTTGTGACCGTTTAATAAGATTGACAATAAAGTGTCCTGAATGAGCGGTTTGTATCTTATCAGAATTGTCTATATGCATGTATGTACTCACCATTCTGGAGTGAGTTAAATGCCGCGTAGTTCTGACTCCACACGAGGTTGCCCATGTATTTCTCTTTTATAATGTTTCATCACCCAAACAACGAGTTGATACACTCAAATCTCGGTACTATGCCACCTCGTTATTATGCCACTCTCGCTACTATGCCACTTTTGCTCGGTCCCGACAAAATTCAATAAAAAATAAATTTACTATGCCACTCCCTACTCTCGTTACTATGCCACTATTCTGTGACTATTTAAAAGTGCATTTTTGCGCATTTTACGCATATAGTCAGCCGGTTTCAAGGTCAAACACGCGATGTTTCTCCCTGACGCCAGCTACAACAAGCCAATCACCTCACACACAACGACAAGCCTCTTTCCTACTCTTGCTTTAAGTATCGATAGATAGACCCACGAAAGCGCGCGCACAAACAGACACTCACAACAGTGACATCGTTATTTTTCAAACTATTCAGCCCATAATGTCAGCTCAAAAACGCAAGCGAACCGACTTTCCGCTGAAGCAGAAGTTCGAGATCATCGATGCTGCGAAGAAGGAGCCGAATCAGTCCAAGTTGGCGAGGGAGATTAGCAAGAAATGGGGCGTCGAAGTTAAGAGAACCACCGTGAAGGGCATTCTCAGCAAGAAGGATGCAATTGAAGCTGCAATCAAAGCTGGAGTTCCATCGAAGCGCATGAAGCTGACGCAGCCTCACGACCCGAAGTTTGAGGAGGGAGTGCTGATGTGGCTGAAGCAAGCAAGAGGACTGAATCTGCCTGTCAGCGGCGATCTGATCAAGGAGAAGGCGATAAAACTGGCCGAGCTGATGTACATCCCAGACTTCAGCGACAGCTGGTTAGTTGGTTAGACAGCTTCAAGAAGCGCAATGGCGTCACGTTCAAGACAGTGCAGGGCGAAGCTGGAGCGGTGGATTCCCCATCCCTTATTGATTGGCAGCAGCAGGTTCTCCGGCCCTTACTCAGGCAGTTCTCTGCAGATGAAGTCTTCAACCTGAACGAGACTGATGCAAGCGTGTGATCGGCTAAACAACAAGATGAACGAGATCCGACGAAAGAAGATGCGTCAGCCGACGATTTCTGAGAGCTTTGGACTGATCGATTGAGCAAATAAATGATGGACTTGAGAAAATAAAGCCGTTTCAGCAAAACCTCGTTACTATGCCACTCTCGCTACTATGCCACTCTTGTTCGGTCCCAACGGGTGGCATAGTACTGAGATTTGAATGTAACTGATTACTGACGCTTTCTATGTTAATGGTACAGCATATCTACATCTTAGTAACGTCGATATCTTAGAACTAAGTTTCCCGTGGTGTGCGTAAAACCTAATTTATTCTCCTAAAAGTGACCCGTTTAAATTGAAAAACGTTTTTCCATGAAAATTTCATACAAACACTGCATCATTAAACCTTATGATTGAATAAGCTTCCTAATTGGTTTGTTGCGCTCTGCCATTCTCTGCATCTGGTCATGACAACGGGATTTAGCTGAAGCGGCATGGTGTTTTAAGACAGTCGCCTTTTAATCGAGGTGTCCTGAGTTCGAACACTTGCATTTGCTCACGTATTGCAAAACAATAATATTTTGCTCACATCCCAGCACCCATTCTCCAAAACCAGTTTCTGACGTTACCCAAAAACTACTCTAACCGATTGCACACAAATTCCTTTGCATTATGAACACACGATCGGTCCCAAACATATTCCAATCGATTGCCATTTTCTGACTGTTCGCCGTCATCAAGCTTAGACAAAAAGCTTAAGTTCTGGGGTGTAATTAGTGGGTTATGTGAGCCACACAGTACATTGTCCTTTGATACGCGTCTTGTGTGCTTAATCCGGAATCACACTGTCATTCTTTATTTTAAGCATCGTGGTTCTTTGTAAGAACCGTATTCAGAAGTGGCATTTAATTAAAATTTCGTTTAAACTTAACCTTTTAATTTCACCCTATTAAATTGTAACGTGAGCACCGAAACTAGGCGAAAATTAACTACACAAGAGCAGCACCGCATCCGGTTCGGGAATTATCACTTCTACAGATTCGTACGAGGGGAACCACAGATGAACAATGGCCATACTTGTGGCCCCGTGGAGCTTCTAACAAATAAGAACACTGTATGTAAAGGAGTTTGTGACCGATTTAATCATCGAGTTGATTTACCTCGTCATGTTTGTTGCTACTTCTAGTCACCCACATTAGGCTTCCGGTGTCTTCTCTACGTTCACTCGTGCCGCGAAAAAGTACTTGTATAAAATCGTGATTGTCATATCGATAGCTTC
This sequence comes from Atriophallophorus winterbourni, assembly GCA_013407085.1. Classification (NCBI taxonomy): domain Eukaryota; kingdom Metazoa; phylum Platyhelminthes; class Trematoda; order Plagiorchiida; family Microphallidae; genus Atriophallophorus; species Atriophallophorus winterbourni. Next base: position 21,103 of record JACCGJ010017836.1, read on the forward strand.
GGATCATCATCTAGGATTACTGATAGCATCTGCCAGTTTTTGATAGTTTAAATAGGTAGACAAGATTAAACAGCTGATTTAACTTACAACGCGAGCGACAATTGCTCACACTCCCAAGGCGAAATCCAAGTCAGCAAAACCCGTGTTTGAACGAACCCGCTGTTTCGTCTGAGCACCGTATGTTAACCTTGTTGAAGAACAGTTGCGGTACATTTACTTTGTGTAAACGATCGTTTGGAAAACAACCTGCACAAAATAGACGTCACCAATTAGACCACTTCTTTCTAGGACACATGAGTGATGAATTTCATCTGAATACATGAACTGAGGGTTCCAAGGTTGTCGAAGGTGGGGCGGTTTTATGGATAAGCTCCCAATTCCAAAAATGCTCCAATGGCATGCCTCTCATATAGCCTCTGAAAACCAAGTCCAGCTCCTGGCCTGCACGCGTGGTCCTGTGTGACCCGGCGGAACTGCTTCTACTGACAGCAGAAAAGGCGAAGGTGGCCGACTGGCGCCTCAAAACCACCATGCTTTGGTCAGGTGGAGCTCGTAAATCCATGAATGCGGTCCACCTAGGGGAAGGAAAACCCTTTTCCCAAACCTCCACTGCCTTGTGGCTACATCCAATCATGGAAAAGGCTTCAGGAGTCAACCTCGATAAAAAAATCCGGAGCCGGAATCCCGTTAAGCGGTCCGAAGTTTTATTCAACTTCGCCCTGCCAACTCCTGCGACAGCATCGTTGTCCAAACGTATCAGCCTAGAGCTTCCTTTGGTTCCGGTGGTGCCGTGGAGAGGGAGCACTTGCTGCGTGGGCAAAAGCTAGTTCTCCATATTGAACTGCCCTGCGTACATCACAACGCACCGATGGAGAGGACGCTCCATTCCTCTTCTGCGGATAATAACACGGGAAGCAACAGACACCGGTTAAAAGCTAAGGCTCGATTGGCGTAGAGCTCAGCGCCTGGGGCTACTTCAGACGGTAGGAGAGACTTTCGGGTCTCATTGGACGGCTACCGCCCGCCTCAAACTGGAAAGCCCCAGTCAATAGGGTGACGTCTCGCCACGGTCTGCTATCCTCATTGGGTGCATGGGGATAAGGAATCAACCGACAAGCAGACTGTATTTTTCCGCATCAGCGAATCGAAATACTAAACAACAAATGCCAGTTCTGAAACTGGGAACCTGGAACGTACGGTCCAGGATTTCATGACGACGTCTCGAATATCAGAGACGTAAGAACGTCAGCCGTGATTAACAATGAGCTAAGGAGGCTGAATGTCGACGTGACTGCCCTGCAAGAGAGGCGATTACCAGACACTGGTATACTAAAAGAAAGAGATTACACATTTTTTTGGAAACAAAAGGTTCCGATGAGCCTCGACTGTATGGAGTTGGGTTTGCCATTCGAAACGACCTACTAAAAGCAGCAGTGGGAGCGAACGGATTTGGACTCTAAATCTGAAGTGCGTTAATGGTACCATTACGTTGGTCAACGTTTATGCACCGACGCTCTCTGCGACGCCTGCTGAAAAACACGCATTTCATCATAACCTCGCAACAGTCTTCAAAAACGTGCCACAAAGAAACGTTGTAGTGGTATTGGGTGATTTCAAGAATCAAGATTTATGGTTGAAAAAGCAATTACTTTACAATAACCATGCAGTTGAACTATAGGTACAAGTGTATGTGTGATTATGTGTGTAGAAAAATTTTAAAATCAAATTCTGGTAACGATAGAATATAAATAGTTCGGGGCAAAATTTGGATTGGCTCTCAGGAAATCGTCCAGTTTTAATTTGAATATAGAAAAAGTGTTTGAGCTTACCAAATTGGCTGGCAGGGAATTCCAAGCGCAACAAATACGCACAGAATAAAATTACCTGCGGCAGTTGTGATTGGAGTGGTGTATTTCCAACTTGCAGTTGTGACCGCGGTTGTTGCTGGATGTTCGTCGGTGAAATAGTATATCCAATGGGTGGGAAACACTGTTAAGGATTTTGAATGTGAGGAGGAGGTCGGCTCGCAGTCTCTTTTGTGCAAATTTGCGCCTAGCACTACAAACGTAGTCGAATTCTAGGACAACGTGATCGCTCCGTCCGATCGGCGGTTTATAGATGGTAGGATCAGATATAAGTATCAAGTCCAAGGTAGACGGCCTGTCAGCTCCCCTCATACGAGTAAATCCATTAGCGTGGTTATAGAGGGGTGTGTAGTCCAAAACTGCTCGAAGTTCGTGTTCAAATGTCTCTGGTGGATGATCATCACGGTTATATAGCTGGGGAAGGTTGAAGTCTCCCATTATCAAAATTTGAGTGTTGTATCGCGTTGTTACATAGTGCAAAGCAGTAATCAGTTTATTGTTCAGGTCGAGGTTCGCGGTTGGAGAACGGTAAATCACTCCAATAACGCACTGGTCACCAGAAGTAATTCAAAGTTCAAAGTAATTCAAAATTTTAATGGTCCAAAAAGCAAATACTTTACAGTAACCACAGATTAAAAATATAGGGAATTCATAAAAAAACAACACAAATGTTTTATAAATTTGAAAAGTCAGCACGTGTATTCAGGTGCAAGGTTGGGTTTGGTCAACATATACTTATCAAGTTCAGCATTGAACATGTTTAGGCTTGTTGCGCAAATGATATGTGGGGGCAGGGAGTTCCATAGAAAACAGACTCTGACAGCAAAGAAAAACCTTCGACAATTTGATCTGGAGTGTGGAATAATTAACTTGTAGCCATGCGATCTGCTACCACGTGCTTCTTGCCGATGAAACAGGTGTTCAAGTGGGTAATCCACTGTATGCAGAATGCTGAAAAGCAGGATCAAGTCACCCTTGAGACGACGGTACGAAAAGTCAAAGAGGTTTAGCGTTGCAATCCGCTCCTCGTATGGTCTGTTGTATAGACCGGTCACCAGTTTTGTAGCGCGGTGGTATACCCGTTGTAGCAAGGTCATGTCCTTTTGTAACCATGGGGACCATGCTTGAACAGCATACTCCATTGTTGGTCTGATATAGGTGTTAATTATACGTGGGAGTATCTGCTTTGAGAAACGACCAAAGATCCTTCTGAGCAATGCTAAGATTTGGCAGGACTTTTTTGTATACAACAGAACAGTGCCGTGAAGACTTCAGGTTACTGCTAATCCACACGCCCAGGTCTTTCTCTTCAGTAACCCATGGAAGTTGCTGAGATCCCAGAGAGTATGAGAATTCGAATGATTTACGACGTTCAACATTTTACATTTTTGGATGTTGAATGGTAAGCAGTTCCGCAAGGACCAATTATGAAGTGCTTCGAGATCTTTTTGCAGAATTTCGCAATCTTCTATGCTAGTCCAGACTTTGATGTCGTTCCACTGTTTGTGATCGTGCTCAAACTTTTGAGAAGGATCATCTACAGCGTAATCTGGAACACCCAGAAGTACAATACTTCTTGGATTATTTTCCTCTCGATATGTCTATGTCGTCCTTCGCTCCCACCATGGTAGATCCGGAAGGATACGACTTGTAGATTTGGAAACATCTCTAAGCTTGTAAGCATTTAAAAGTACGTTTTCCACAACCTCAGCTGATTTCAAGGTTACTTTTAAAAGACGTGGATCATTTTTGCGGGGAATTCATGTGACGATGTAGCCGAACAATTGATGAGTGGGTAACTGCGGACAGTTTCATCTGACTACAAAGATTATGCCACTCCACTAAGTCGTGCTTCTGTTTGGCTTCGAATAGCGTTTCCTTTGACTCGGTCACGTTGGTACATATCACACTGAGGTTTATACGTGTGGGTTTTGGTTTATAGTTTGAGTCCGTGTTTTTGAAGGTGGCTATGTAGATTTCTTTCTGAATTCCGTGACATGTGTGCAACGCTGATGAATCCTTCATAGTTTTGGTCAGATTGTGCGCAGTTATATGGGCAAATGTCGGCCTGCTCGAATGTGACAAATTCTTTGTTGAATTTTCGGTAGAAGGAGGCCAACAAAAACCTTTTTTGTAATTGTATCAAGGCTCACTGAACCCGATCTTACTGTCTTCACCTGATGATGACAAACAGCCGAAAACCGGCAGTGGTGTGTAGGGGATGGGGATGTGAGAACAACAATACATTGTTTCACACGTTGTTCCAACTGGGTGTTCAATGTGAGATTTTTCCATCAGAAGCTTCTGAAATTTGTGACTTATGGACCTACCAGCATTTTGTGTGAGTCATCAATCATTTCTGCGTGCTGAATCGACAAGACTTGATCACACTGAATCGAATGTGTCGATGAGTATCCAGTGTGTTTGAGAAGACTACCATGCTGAACTGACACCCATAAAGCCATTTGAGTGTTCAAGAGATGTGAGTCATGAGTAGGCTGGGTCACAATCATTTTTACTTCGCACATCTAATCCGGTTTGCCGAAGACGGCTGCTGCGATATTCACTGTCCCATGGCCATCGTTAACTAGGGGTTATACCAGACCACGTGATTGTTGAGCTATATTAGCCGCAACCTGTACTCAAAAAATTCACGACCACGTGGAACTCAACGGAGATTAAGTGAAAGAAAATACGTCTGTGAAATTATTGTGATCGAATTGTCTATAAAAATATGAAGAATATTAGGATAGTGTGAGAACAACTGAAACGTTCATCAGCGGAACGAACCGGATGCAGACCCCCTCGGATGGCATATCGTGAAGGTACAAAGTACTTCAGGTACAAGCGCGAATCTTGAGCTTATATAAGATAAGCAGAACATCACTTTTCGGAACAACACAAGAGACGGAAGCGCCGAAATGTTTGACAACATTGCTCACAACAACTGTTTGACCGTGGGTTGAACTTTGTAACATGTTGTTTGTGGGTATCACCGCGCACTGCATCTTTCTAAGAATCGGGTCGGGAAGTGGCAACCGTTGCTTTCGTTCCTCGTGCATTTGTTACTGGAAACCACCGTTGAGTTTGATTAGAGATGACCGTGAAATATCATTGTAGAACCACTGCGCCCAACTTATGTGATACGTGTTTGATGATTGATTATGCACATTTCCATCATCGTGGATGAAGTCCCACGTGAAAATGTTTCCAAAATATGTCGCAGCGTACATATTGTTCCTAAAATCCCGCTTGAAAATGACTTCACAATACAATCTGTTGGTAATTCGACCACATACCCAGAATCCAAGCTTTTTTCAGACATCGTCCAGGCCAAAACAGTGCGCCTAAATTCGTATATGTAATCTAAACATTATCTGTTTCTGATGAAGAAAAATGAAGAGGAAATTAATTTCAATCCGGTACACGAGTTTTACTTGGTAACCACTGTTTCTGTATTTTTTCTTCAATATGCGAAGCACATTACCCAGATTTCATGTGTCAAGAATTTAGATTTATGTTTGGTTGTGGTAAATTGATTTGCTATTTGTTGTCCTCGATTTCACGAGAAAAAAACCTCGAGTATCACGTGAACATACTCGCTTAGAAAACCATTGTTAATTAAACCAAAAGACGGTTGTTTTTTGAAAAATCGATGTTTTTCATGCATTTTTTACGCGCGGAAATTGTAAATTGTCCGCTGTCAAAAGTTACAAAATCGTTGCAATTCCGTCTTTTTTTGTCCTGCAAAATAAAGATCGAGACATTTCGTAATCTTGGAAAAAACACGTGAATAAAATATAATATTCGCTCTGTGAAATCGATAATTACTTCTAATATCTATCATTGGAACTTTAAAATACTACATAGACAAATCCAACTGTAAGAAGTTACACACTGCGCCACATAGATTAGACGCGAGGGCTTCCCCTAGTAGATCTAATGGAAACATTGTCATAGCGAAGTCTTGAATATTGAATTTGTATTTTGAGTAATGGAACCCCAAGTGCTTCTTGCACTACCAGGTGCGCATGCAGATTTTTATCAACGCTTAAATCGTACGGGCCCGGAGCAATGGCGATTTGCGGCTCAAGTGGACGGTAACAACATAACGAGAGATTAAATGTAGATGAAACGATTTCTCACATGAATGAGTGAAGAAAAGTATCAGACCCAACGGATGAGTGTCCTAACGTTTTACCAGTTGATTTGCTGTTCACATCCCCGAAATGACACTCCACTACCGGTTTCTGGCTGTTTGCCGTCATCAAATAGAGGCAGTAAGATTAGGTTCAGTGAGCCTTGAAACAGAAGATATGTGGTAAACAAGTGTGTACTTGAATGCCGCTGTTGCATGGGGTTCGTATTACCAGTTGGTTCGATTTATCAGAGATGTGGATTTTTATAAAATGCCCAGCTGCTAGAATTTTGTCATCAGCTTGACCACATAAAATCCCTAATTTCGTGCACTTTTATCACACAAAGCGCCGTGAGTTTATTGAAACAAACTCAATATAATTCATCGTATCATATAATAATAATTTACACGTTGCGATAGAGTAGGAACATCACTGCGATGCCAAATTTTAGCCGTTATCACACGCAATAGATGTGAACTAGGGGAGCAATTATCAAACAATCCGCGTTCCGTTAGACGGATCAACATTTTTAGTCCGAAACCTTGCCCAATCGATTATTTACGTTAAGTCTAACGTTACTCGGAAAAGGGATATATATGTGTACGAAAGTTCAATTTTTAGCGGTAGTATTTCATTTAGTCCGTGGATGTGATATCTACACTAAAATATCCATTTCTTCAGAGAAGACTATGGTATATTTGATCTCATGCGTGCATGACTGTTGCTAAAACGAAGTGAGATCATATATTTTGCCGTAGCTGGTCTGACTGCTTTGGCTTAAAATGTGTACAGATATAATAATAACTGTGGTTCTGATGGGTAAGTAATTATTGTTTTTGTGACAGAACCCTAAAACTGAACGGGTTTCTCTGTTGGTGTTATCTCGCTAAGTACCATCAGAAAGAAAATTTGCATGCACTTTGTTCCTCAATCAAACCAACTTTTTCGTTTTCCAGACGTACTAGTATTATTCAACACATGGTTAAATACAATATGATAAACAGTAGTGAATAATGAAATAAATTAATAGAATGTTTTTTGGAGATTTCACCTTTTATTTATCTTTCTGATTACTACTATTTTTAGTTAGTAGAAACAATTTTATATGTAATGGGACTCACTTATATTATTGGGTAATCTGTAATTTTGATGGAAAGAATTTCGTGGTATTTGACAATTTTGAATAAGTATTAATCAATCATTTCATGAATTACATTACATATCATTATTATCATTTCATCATTTTATTATTATTATTATTATTATTATTATTATTATTATTATTATTATTATTATTATTATTATTATTATTATTATTATTATTATTATTATTATTATTATTATTATTATTATTATTATTATTATTATTATACAGCCGAACTCGAAATAGTTTGTACATCATTGCTTTCTTCACTTTATTTTAGACTTTTACTTTTGATATATTTTTTAAATTATTCTGCATGAGACATACTTTTCCACCCAGCCCGAAATTACTTTCATCGAATTTATCAGGTTGCGCTCGATATGCATCGCTGAATATGATGTTAAAACCGCTTTAAATTTTCAAAATTGTTGTCCTGTATTTTTGAGGAAATCGGGTAGAAAGGTGCCCCACTGAAGCATTCGTACTCGTTTAGATTTTGTTTGAACATCTTACATATTACGAAAGTAAGGTGTTTCGCATATTTCCGCACTTTGAAACAACAACAGGTTTCTGAGTGTTTCCCTTCATCAGATGGCGACCGTAAGATTAGGTTCAGTGAGACTTGTCACAGTGTACAAATTCCATCTTCAAGTATCAAGTTACTTACAGCATACAAGTTTGATCCTACAAATGGTCTAATGTATCGTGAGTTATTTAACTTAGAATTTTTAAAAGTTCCAACCCAGTAAATGCACCAATATCAGCTACAAATTTTCGCCAAGATCCCAAGTTATTTCCATGAAATTTTCAGAGAAACATTACAACAATGTGCTAGAATTTGTGTAATGAATTATGTAGAATATAATCGCGTTTTAAAAGAAATATAACTCGGCAATCCATTCAGTGTAACTGACTAAATGTATAAAATGTACTCATTTGTATGAGATGCTCACATACACACCACGGCCGGTTTCGTGCTGTTTGCACTCATCGTGTAAGGTTAGTAAAATCAGGATGTGCATACGCTAGAAAGTGTGTAAGAATGGTAAACAACTTGCCCTTGTATGCCATATTAGCAAACGTTTATACGACCAACCAGCAAATAAGGATTTTTGTTTAAATAATATGGGTTTGTAGGTATCCCGTTCATTGATCAGGCAGGTCGTGTTAACCTCATCCAACAATGGAGTTCAAACTATACTTGTTCACCACTTCTCCTCTGTGTTAACTCATGCATCATCATCATTTTAACTCATGATCTTAATTTGCTTATTGATGAGTGCAAGCGGATCACAAATGTTGGTGTGTGTGTGTGTGTGCTAAAAATGCAAGCAAATGATCTTTTTATTCAACGTCATGGGTTCAAACCCAGTCTACATGAGTGGGGACTCATGTAATTGAACAGGTTTGTCATGTTAACCTTACCCAAAAACGGCTTACAAGCACAGCTTGTTTAGCTGCATGAATATTATGCAGACGTGTTGACGTTGTTGTTCATCCTCTTCAGTTGTTGTTGACGACAGTCTTACATCACGAGGTCTTGAAGCATTTGTGTTCCACGCAGTTTTAAATACTACACATTCCTATTCGTGGGGAATAATCTCACCCGTCGTATTCTAAACATATAGTGGATGGACAAAGTGACTAATGCTGAAGTGCTTTCAAAAGCACTTGCGGTACAAAGCCATTTGCAAAAGAGATATGAAAGCTCTTAGCATTGACCCCGCGAGTTAAGAAGAACTTGCTTCCGACCGCTCACATTGAAGGCACTGTGTAAAGCGTCGACTGCATGCTGATGAAGATCAGATACAGCTCTTGGCTGACGGCGTGCAACTCACGCCCTACAACTGAGTTCTGACTATCGTTGCAAGCGCCGCGGGAGTGATTGTTCCTCCCGAATAGGACTGCTTAGTCATTCAAAAAGCTGTAGAACATACAAATTCATGCGACTGTGATGTACATCTATGGTGGACATCGACCTGAAGAGGCCAAAATAACAATCTCACTCGCAGCGCTTCCAAGAGACAGACAGGTTCTAATTGGTCGATATTGGTTGCACGTTAACCGTATGATAAGCGATCAACAACCGAGAGCAGAATCTGCTTTCCTTATATTGTGGATGAACCTTCACAAAGTGCCTCTAGTGTTATTTGTCAACAGTCAGTTCTTTCCAACTCATAGGTCAATTTCAGGAGCTACCATATCCTTTTTGCAAAAGTCTCAATACAGCAAGTCTACACAAATGTCGAATTCTTGATTTTATCTCGCAATACAAGTGGTTCTTTGGAATACGACTATTCTGTAAACATGATCAAGCCAGCGTAGACGGCGCCGTCGTAGTGAGGTAAACATGCTCTGTAGACCAGCTTTAGAAAGTATTTCAGCATTAGTAACTTTGTCCATTCACGGTATATTTATATTCGACGGTTGCTTCGTGGATATAAATCATTCAACTTCCGTCTGTGTCTTGCTTGGACGGTCTAAGTTACACTGTAGAACAGTAGAGCATGTAGTAAGTACGCGTTGCATACCATCATCTTGTTTTCAACGTCAACCCGCGGTTGCCCTAGACACAGGAGTTCAAACGCACAACATCTTAATAAAAAATACGTCATATTTTTGTCTGCATAGGTGCAAATGTCATTCTTCTGTCATTATCGATTTTATCAGTTGGATATTAAACGGCACTTCTATCTCGTAATAACTTGTGATAATATTTAATAAGTAAAACAATATAACGCAGGGTTTTCTAGTAATCATCCTGAAAAACAATAATAAAATATGTTTCTCGATATTAATTGCCAAAGAGCTTCCACAAGTATGGCAATCAAATATTGAAACCGGAGAGAACGACATTAGGCCATTAGGCCTTACAGTCCAGGTTAGTGTAACAACTCCCGAAACCAAACACACACGGTCGAACACAAGCGGTGTATTTGTTGTTGTTGGCCTCCTTCGGTCAATGTCGACCATGGATGTACATCACAAACGCGTAAGTGTTCAAGTTTTGCAGCTTTTTGAGTGACTAAACAGTCCGATTCGGAAGGAACAATCTCTCCCACAGCGCTGGCAACGATAGTCAGAACTCGGTTGTATTGCGTTAGTTGCACGTCGGCGGCGTGATCTGCGTTTAGCCGCCAAGAGCTGTATCTGCTTCTCCCCAGCATGCAGACGACGCTTTACACAGTGCCTCCAATGTGAGCGGTCAAGAGCATGATCTTTCCAACTCGCCGGGTCAAAGCCAAGAGATTTCATATCACTTTTGCAAACGTCTTTGTACCGCAAGTGCAGTCTGCCCAATGATCGACTTTCTAATTGCAACTCACCGTATAGTAGATCTTTCGAATAAAACCATTTTCCATTCTATGAACATGACCAAGTCAGCGCAGGCGGCGCTGTCGCAATAGAGTGAACATACTCTGTAGACCAGCTTTTGGAAGCACTTTAGCATTAGTCAATCTGTCCATCCACGATATGTTCAAGATACGACGGATGCTTCATGGATGGAAAACATTCAGCTTCCGTTCGTGTCTTGCGTGGGTGGTCAAGGTTTCACTGCCGTACAGTAAAGCATTTAGTACGCACGCGCTGTATACCATCATCTTTGCCTTTACAGTCAGCTTGCGGTTACCCCAAACACGAGAGTTCAATCGGGACAAAACGACAGCTGCTCTGCCAATCCGCTTATCAATCTCCGTGTCTAGCGAGAGGTTATCCGCAACGGTTGAACCAAGATATGTGAAATGATGTACTGGTTCAAGCTGAGAGTTTCCAACAGTTATGATGGGAGGCGATACAGTCCCTTGACCAAGGACTTTGGGCTTGCTCATGCTGATTGTTAGACCAAAGTCTTTGCAGTCGACGAAAAAACAATCCATTAGCAACTGGATGGTGATAGTGCGGAAGTGCGCAATTAAGATGCATCGTCGGCAAAAGCAGGTCACGGATTAGCACATTTCGTGCCTCTGGTTTGTGCTCTCAACGGTTAGGTTTGGACAAGCTTGCCATACTTAATTAGAGTGCGTAGGTAAATACCTTTGTTCTCGCCCTGGAAAGCGTGATTCAGGAAGCAGAGCAAAGAAAGAAAATTGCCGAACCGAAACAGCGTGGTGAGCAAGAAACCCACAATTGTGTGAGGCAGAGGCGAATTTAAGGGCTTAGGAGCTGAAACCGTTAAATGGACTGAGCCCTTCATGCATGAGTGGAACCAAATAACGAGCATTAGCAGCCTTGGGTGGCAGCCTATCAAATCAGGCATTTTGAAAAAGCCCCACCCTGCTGACGTAGTCAAATGCCTCCGTTGAAACAAAAAACAGCGCATAATGGCATACGCTGTTCCCGAAACTTTTCTTGAAGTTGTTTCAGGGAGAAGATCATATCAACGGTTGATCTTCCCTTGCGAAAGCCACATTGAGATTCGGAGTAAATTCTATCAGCTAAAACTTGCAGCCGGATCTGTAAGACTTCAGCAAACAATTTGCCTACATCATTCAGAAGGGAGATTCCTCTGTAATTGTTGCAGTCGCCTCTATCTCCTTTATTCTTGAATAGCGTGATGATCTTTGTGTCTCGCATCTCTTGTCCGACACACTCCTCCTGTCAGCACTGAAGAAGCAAATGGTGAAGCGGTTGTAATAATGCTGCTCTACCGCATTTGATGAACTCGGGTGGAATTCCGTCGTCACCAGGGGCCTTCCCATTCGCTAAGCGGTCGATTGCTCTATTCAGCTCATCAAGAGTAGGGGGACTATCTAGATATTCAATAGTCGGCAACCGCTCGACATTTTCAAATACATGTGGTAAAACCGTACTGTCCCTAGAGTAGAGAGAGAAGAAGTGCTCTACCCATCTGCTAAGTTTTGTCCACAGTCGGGTCACCAGATACATACTAAATGGGAGTCGTTTTAAGTTTGTTTGGACCAATGGCTCTCTTGATCCCATCATACATGCCGTGAAAATTTGCAGTATTCGCAGCTTTTTGGATACTAAGGCTAATTTCTGTCCAGTAGTCAATTGCACATCGCCTTGCAGTCTGTTGAACCTTATTTCTGGCTGCTCTTAAAAGTCGTAAGTTTTCATCTGTCGGCATACCTTTGAATCTCAAGAATGCTGACCGTTTCTCATCTAACACAGCACTCATCTCAGAAGCTTTTGCTTCGAACCAGTCGCTCGTTCGAGCTTTCTTCGGACCGAAAGTGGAAAGTGCGACTCAGCATATGCAGCTTTTAATCAATTTTTAGTTTTCTGGAGCCGTTTCAAGTGGGGTTGTCTTGCTGAACTCGGCTGCGAAGGCTTTTGCAAATCGCGCAGCTAGATTAGGTTCGCACATGCGGGTGACGTCAATCCTAGGCTTACCAGACAATTTGGTGCGGTGAAATCTCGTGCCGGTAGGCTTCAGTTTTGTACAGACCAGTGAATGATCAGTGTCAGAGTCTGCGCTTTGATATGATCTGGTGAGAAGTACGCTTCCCATATTGGTGCGCCTAACAAGTATAAGATCAAGCTGGTGCCAGTGCTTAGAGCGAGAATGTTTCCAAGAGACCTTATGCTGTGGTTTTGTTTGAAAGAAAGTGTTACTAACACAGAGACTGAACTGTGTGCACAATCCTAAGAGGCGTAGTCCATTTTCATTGGTTTTACCTACACCGAATCTCC
>JACCGJ010017837.1:0-12396 GCA_013407085.1 Atriophallophorus winterbourni
CGGGTGCCAAGCTCGGGACTTAAGGCAAAGAAGTCGTTCAATATAACTCCACTTAACCCCTTCAAGATCTTATAGGTTCTAATTAAGTCGCCTCTCAAACGACGGCGAGTAAGTAGGAAAAGATCTAGGGAGTTCGGGCATGCAGCGTAAGGTTTAACTCGCTGAGACTCAATCATGCGAGTTGCGAGACTTTGTACGCTATCGAGTCAAACGATGTCCTTCTTGTAGTAAGGGCACCACGCCTGGACACAATATTCTAAATGCGACCGAACTGATGCCCTATAAAGGGGCAGGAATACATCGGGTCTTCTGCTGGATAACACGGATCTCAGCCAAAAGAGCACTTTGCGAGCACGTTGAGCTGCAGCGGCGCCTTGGTCCTCCCATTTGAAGTCAATTCTAACTAGAACTCCCAAATCCCTAACACGCGGTGTGGCGCTAACAGTGAGATAATTGCCTGACACCTGAACTGAAATCTTATGAACCAGTGATGATAAGAGTTGGCTCTTATTAAGGTTCAGTGGGAGGTCCAACTGGTATGACCAATTCATGTCACGTTCAAGGTCGTGCAACAAAGTATCTTCATCCGTTGATCCAATGAATTTCACATCATGGCACTTCAAAGCGGACGACAAGTCATCGATGAAAATCAGGAATAGAAGAGGACCGAGTACCGAACCTTGGGGTACACCACTAATCACGTCGGTTTGATTCGACAGTGTAGATCCCACCCAAACTCGGAATGTCCTACCTGTAAGGAAGGCTTTATCCAAGCAAGTAGATAACCCGGTATGCATTTTGCTGCTAGCCTAATCTCTAGAAGGCGGTGATTTACGGAATCAAAAGCCTTGCTGAAGTCTAGGTAGAGGGCTTCGATACGCTTCCTTCATCCATCCTCTTAGTGGCAGTATTGAGAAAACCTAGAAGGTTAGTCAAGCATGATCTACATTTGAGAAATCCATGCTGAGTTACACTCAACAGAGAATGCCGACAAAGATGCTGACTGATTTTTTCAGGCAGCAGTTTTTCAAATTCCTTAGAGATGATGCTAGTCAGGCTGACAGGTCTATATTTACCAAGAGTTGACCTGCAACCACCCTTGTGTATTGGTACAATTGTGGCTTCTTTCCACTCACTAGGAACCACTCCCAGGTTGAAGCATGAATTGAAGAGCTTGCATAAAGGTTCTGTAAGCATTGAGGCGAGATTCTTTAGCATAATCGAGTGGATACCATCTGGCCCCTCTGCTTTGTTGACGCTAACATGGATAAATGCTTCATAACCCTTGGATTCCATGGAGGACAACTCATCTAGTGCAGGAGCATCAGGTAGTCGATTAAAAGAGCTAGATGGATCATTAAAAAATTATCACGTCTCTGAACGCCACTGAAGAACCTGTAGAAACAGTCGCCTTAGAAAGGTAGGTATCGGCTACTTTTCCGTCCTCCAAATTTATATCTCAAATGATTTCCCTGGTTTTTCCTTTCAATTGAGCGTAGCTATAAAATCTTTTTGGATTGGATTTAGCATCCCTAGCTAAGGATAACTCAAACTCTTGTTTGAGCAAACGCTGTATTTTAACATGAGCGTTCCGAGCGGTTTTGTATGTGACCCAAGAACCAGAAGTGATAAATAGCTTATATTGCCTCCATAAACGATCTCGTTTACGGGTAGACCGACGAACTCGAGAAGTCCACCAGGGCGGCCTATGATGCTTTTTCACGACTTGCAGCGGGGCGTGCTTGTCTTGCAACTCCTTCAGATACTTACAAATCCTATTTCAGTTTTCACTTACATTAAAATCGTAAGAGAACTGAACGAAAGATTTTGAAGTCTGTAGGAGAAAATCCCAGTCTACAAGCCTAAAATTGCGTCTAGGGCAAGCAATGGGTTTGTGTAAACGCAGTACCGCTTCGAAGCTTATCATTACGTGATCGCTTTTGCCGAGCGGTGGTAGGTATTTTAAAAATCTAACGGCTTCCAGCTGGGATGACAATACCAGATGGAGAGTGGATGGAGTACATCCATTGCGAAACCTCGTAGGATCACTCACATACTGATGCATCGCATGATCATGGAGCCATTCGAGAAATATTTCGGATTGCTTGGTGACCAAACCTACAGGGACGGCCCAATTTATGTCTGGAAGGTTGAAATCACCTAAGATGAGTACGCTGGGAGCTGATTGAAATAACCTGTTGAACGTCTTAATCAGCTGTGTAATCTCCTGCTGGGCTGCACTGGTTGTGACGTGGACACAAGCAATTGCTAGGGCTGACTTGTAGCAAGTCAGGATACTCATAACAACTTGGACGTTTTTGTTGGTTAGGGATATACCCGTTTCCGTATAGTGCAAGCCATACTCTAGCAGGAGTGCAACGCCACTGCCTCTCCCGTCGCCAAGTCTACCGCATCTAATGACAAGATACTGCTCGCTGAGGTTTATTAGCACATCATCAAACGCGGACAGCCAGGTCTCAGAAAGCGCTGTAACCCTGGGGTGCAACTCAGCCACACGAAGGGAGAGGTCAGCCCACTTATGCCTTATGCTGCACACATTAGCGTACAACACTGGTGCGCTGGTTTTGTGTGCTTCTGAAACCAATCCTGCTTGGCCCTCGGTCGAAGCACCCGATGGAGGTGCACGTTTTTTGGCGTGCTACTTAAAACAGGAGTAAATGGTTGAACAGCCTCTGGCATGGATGTTTCGGACCGTTGTCTGAAGATTGAGGCCATCCATCGAAGAGCAACAACTAAAGACATCTGCTTGGCTCCCATCTTCATTTGCGATAAGTTCAGTTCAGTATAGTTGCAGTGAATAGGAAGTGGCTACGAGCCAATTGAGCGTCCAGAATTTCATTCGGTGAAAAGCTGCTGAGAAGCAACCACCACTGCCAAAGCGTTTGTTCTTATTGTGCGATGGATATCCTCGGCGACGCCAAGAGATTATCCGGGTTGTATTTATGAAGCACATCGTTATGAATGATGCTGGAAAATGAAAATAAATTTTTCAACACCAGTACAGTGAGAAGTCAGATAAAGCAAAGTTGTGCATTAAAAACAGAACTCTAGCATTTACTTCATTTACCAGATAACACTGAAAGTGCTGAACTACCTAATCTTACATTGCAATTAAGGGAAGTAGTCAGGAAAAAGCTTACACCAGATGAGCTCCAAACCATTCTTAAAACTCGCGACGGAACTGCAGGATATAAGTTCTACTGGAAGCCGATTCCATAAATTTAAGACGTTAAGGCCGAAAAAGGTTTTCCGGGAATCTAGTTTACATAGCTCATTATCAAGTTTGAGTAAATGCCCGCGGGTCCCAAGCTCGGGACTTGAGGGAAAGAAATCGTTCATGATAACGCCACTTAACCCCTTCAAGATCATAAATGTTTCAATTAAGTCGCGTAAGTGAGAAAAGATAAAAGGAATTCAGGCGTGCAAAGTAAGGTTTTCCCCGCTGACTCTCAATCATGCGAGTTGCGAGACGCTATACGCTTTCAAGTCGAACAATGTCCTTCTCGTAATATGGGCATCAAGCCTGGACACAATATTCTAAATGGTGCTGAACTAATGCCATATAAAGTGGCAGGTATACATCTACCTGCACGTTGAGCTGCAGCAGCACCTTCGTCCGCACATTTGAAGTCACCCCTGCCAGTACTCCTAATTCCTTAACACGTTGTTGCGTTAACACTGAGATAACTTTTCGACATCTAAACTGAAATCTTATCAAATAGTGCTGACAAGAGAAGGTTACTGTGAAGGTGGGAGATCCCACTCGTATGACAAATTTAAGTCACTTTAAAGTTCTTGCATCAAGGTATCTTCATCAGCTGATACGATGAAATTCACATCATCCGCGAAAATGAAGGAATAGAAGATGACCGAGTACCGACCCTTGGGGTACACCACTGATCACGTCGGTTTGATTCAACAGCGTAGATCCTACCCAAACTCAGAATGCCCTATTTGGAAGTAATGCCTTTATATCAGCATGTGGAATACACCGTATTCTTTTTGCTACTAGCTTAAGCTCTAGAAGGCGGTAATTTACGGAATCGAAAGTCTTGCTGAAGTCTAGGTAGAGGGCTTCGATAGGCTTCCCTTCATCCATCCTCTTAGTGGTACAAGTGTAAAAGGCAGAATTCCAATTATTTTTATTGAAAATCAAACGTTCGAATCTCCTGCATTTTGTTCATTTTTATCGTTTTGTTTTACTGAACTATTTGAAGTTATTGGATTTTGGGTCAACTTTTTTGTATCTTTATTTGGCCGTTCGCGCGCAGTTTAAATTGTGACATTTAGCTGTATTTGTTGCTATTGAATATTCGTTGTTTTTGGATTCAGTACGAAGCGGAATAATTGAGGTTTGCTATTTCATTGAATAATTATTTCGTGTCAATAGTACCGTATTGTCCCACGTATTGTCTTGTCAATATTTTGGTGGGCTTGGACGCGTGACTCAACCGTTGGATAAACACATTGGTGTTTATATCGCGACTGAAATCTTTGACGTTGAACTCGATTTTCCCCGGACCGAATTGTCGGTTACAGTACTCAATTGGCTTCGTTCGAGCAAATGAGGAAAACGAAGAAATCGTCGAAGAAAACGACTGAACACGAACAAAAGGATCCTTTGGACGGGCAAGTCGGTAATCTTCCATTGGTTGATAACATGTCGTGCTCTGGTTCGGTAGTCAGTTCTAACTCTGATAATCTTAGGGCGCAGTTTGTGTTAGCACAAATAGAGGAAGAACAGAAGCGTCAGGAGCTTGAGTTAGGACTGTTGATCGCTGCGAATGCTACTCGACTAGCACGACTTAAATTAGAACTGTCTGAGGATGGAGATTCTCGCCAGGTTGCTGGAGACGGTAAGGCTGAGAAGACCGTCGAGGAATATCTCAGCTCAGTTAAACCCCAAGAAGCACGCAAAGAGCCAAGTCATTTCCCTGACCGTGTAACACCGGTGATGCCACGAGTAGAATTGCAGTATTTTGATGGCAATCCATGTCAGTATTGGAAATTTGTACGTCAGTTTGAAAACTATGTTGAAAGTAATGTTTTTGACGACGGACAACGTATGCTGTATTTGCTGCACTATTGTAAGGGTCAAGCGCGAGATGCTATCGATGGATGTAGTATGTTGTTGCCCGAAACTGCCTACAAAAGGGCGCGAGAGATACTAACTGATCTCTACGGACAGACTCACGTTATCGCGCGGTCAATGATTGACCGGTTAATTTCATCCATGGAAAAAGTAAAGTCAAACGGGGTCTCGCTGACCCAACTTTCGATAGAGATGCATAACTGCGAGACTGCTCTCTCTCAAATGAATTACGAGGGGGACCTTGATTTTTTGACGACACTTGAGTTGGTCGTCTATAAATTACCATATGAACTGCATGATCGTTGGGCCAGATTAGTTGATGTGATCAACCAAGGCAACCGTCAGCCTAAATTTCATGACCTGCAGCGGTTTATAGCGGACGAGGCACGTATATGTCGTAGTCGCTTCGGTCAAATTGCGACCAAATCGATTGTAAAGACGATGGAGGAGACAAGTAGAGACTTTTCGCGAGTTCATGCTACAGTTAACCGCACGGGCCAGTTTCAATCAAACCTTGACAGTAGTTGTTATGTTTGTGGTGATAAACACGATTTGGATAATTGTGACATGTTCAAATCTTACGATGTGACTGGTCGGTGGAATGTTGTCAAGAAATATCAGGCTTGTTTCTTATGTCTTCTTACCGGTCATCGAGCTATAGATTGCCGCAAGAATGTGTTCTGCTCTGTCTCTGGTTGTAATGGGAGGCATAATTACTTGTTACATATGCACAAGGAAGGAACTGATCAAAATTTGCTAAGATGTAACAGTATGAGCGCTCGTTTTGAACGTGCCCGTCTGGGCACATTCCCTGTTACCGTTCTGGGACCACGAGGCGCAGTAGATACAAATGCCATGTTGGATAACGGATCTGATGTGTCTCTTGTGAAAAGTAGCCTTCTTGTTGAATTGGGAATTCAACCCGAAAAAGAAGTCCTACATATTCGAACGCTGAATTCGGATTCTCATCTAGAATCTGTGACAACAGAACTCTCGCTAGCACCATTAGGTTGCGATAAACCTACTGTGGTCATACAGCGCGCATTTTGTGTTTCGGATTTGCCTAGAAACAATTGTTATTCGGCTGCTATTGACGCCAAGCCATGGGAACATTTGAATGATTTAGATTCACCTGACATTCCTAATCACTCGGTTGGTCTGCTTATTGGAGCGGACGTACCAGAAGCACATGGGGTATTGGAGCAGAGATTTGGTCGCCCCAACGAGCCATTTGCTTACCTAACCACGCTTGGCTGGGTTGTTCTGGGACCAGTTAATTCCCAGACGACACGTAACAAACTCGTGTTAAGTGTTCAAAGGGAATTCACAGATGTGACCGAGCAATTGAAAATTGGTTTCGTTACGTAAAGTGATTGGGCCAACCAGGTTGGTTGAAGTAAGGCATGGAAAACGTCTGGCTTCTGATCAACCTGGCTAAAAGAGCCGGTGAATTTTGTCACGTGTGTGAGGCATGGAAAACGTCTTGTGCATGATGACATTATCTCACTTTAATTCCGAAAGTAACATCTACGCGTTTGTTCTAGCATATGAGTTGAAGAATGAATAATGACCTTCTTAGGGAACCAGAGCATGTGCATTGTTAACCTTTGTGAAATCCGGTGCGGATTTCGGGGGGCGATGTAAAAGGCAGAATTCCAATTATTTTTATTGGAAATCAAACGTTCGAATCTCCTGCATTTTGTTCATTTTTATCGTTTTGTTTTACTGAACTATTTGAAGTTATTGGATTTTGGGTCAACTTTTTGTATCTTTATTTGGCCGTTCGCGCGCAGTTGAAATTGTGACATTTAGCTGTATTTGTTGCTATTGAATATTCGTTGTTTTTGGATTCAGTACGAAGCGGAATAATTGAGGTTTGCTATTTTATTGAATAATTATTTCGTTTCAATAGTACCGTATTGTCCCACGTATTGTCTTGTCAATATTTTGGTGGGCTTGGACGCGTGACTCAACCGTTGGATAAACACATTGGTGTTTATATCGCGACTGAAATCTTTGAAGTTGAACTCGATTTTCCCCGGACCGTATTGGCGGTTACACGTGTATCACGGTATAAAAAAGCTAAGAGCTTGTACAAACCGCAGGATAGATAGAGCGGTGGGTCGAAAATGCAAAGAGAGAAATGTTTGAGTTTCCAAGGCTTATAGCGGGCCTCATTCGCGTTTAGCCTGCACCATCAATGGATTTTTGTGGCATTTGGACAGGTAGGGCGTCAACCCGGGACACAGCTACCCACCACATCCTCCGAAACAGGGTCAGTTGAAACTGCGTGTATACGGACTTCCGATACTGGGATCTGGGAGAGCAATGAAACTGACAAAGAGTTAGCGGGGTTGTGAGGAAAATGCAAATGGCACAGAAAGAGAACTTACCGTTGCCACGAGCTAGTGAGTTTTGGGGAAAAAATGCGGTAGGGTTTGTAAAAAAATGAAAATAGTGTTTACGGGGTACTTGTATCTTGGGAGTGGGAGATTTCATGGAAGTGAGAATCGAGGAGACCTTTGAAGGAACCGAGAGAAGCGACCTCAAAAAGCGTGCCTGGAAGAGTGTTCCACTGACTGCATACTCGCACAGAGAAAAAGCTGTGTCAATTCAGCCTGCTCTGTTGATGTCACATTTGAGCTCATGTCTCGGAGGTAGTGCTTGAAGTGCTTGGTGGAACAAGCCTAGATAAGTAATCCAGCGGCTCTTAGGACAGGGTTCGTTAAAGTAATCCATGAAAGAGACAAAGGTGAATGTCAAGACAACATGATCGCTGTTGCCCAAGGGAGGGTTAGACGAAAGTTGTTCAATCATTAACTCTTCGTTGGTGATGATGAGGTCCAGATGGGATGGTGTATTTGTGCCCCGAAACCGAGTAGCTTCGTGAACATGATTGTATAATGGATAGGTTGCCAATATTTCGGACAACGCGGTGGCGAATGGGTGGGAGGCATGTTCGCCATGAAGGCTGGGACAGTTAAAGTCGCCCATTATCAATATGTGGGAGAATCTTTTATTTAAAGCATGTCGAAGTGATGACAGAAGGGAGGAATCGAGCAGTGGGGTATTACTGGGAGATCTATAAACAACTGCAATCAGGAGAAGACTGTCTTGCTTGAGTGGGATTTGGCACCAAAGAAAATCAGTCAACCAACGCAGGGTCAGATAATTGTTCGCAGCGAAGCGATTTGTGATGATAGAACAGCACTCCACCTCCTCTTGTTGTACGGTCGCAGCGAATTAATGACATGTTTGGAAGGGTGAGTTCCGCATCATGAACTGCGCAACAGCACAGGTTTGATCATTTGGTGGGCGGTATATTCACGCCAGTAGAGCAGAGTCACTGTTTCTGAGCTGCACGCGGCACCACAGTGAATCTATGGTTTGCATATGAATGTGAGATAGTGGTTCACAGTGATGTGAGAAGTTATGGTACAAAAGAACTTCACCACCCTTGGTGGAGTCCCCAGAACGAGCAACGGGGCACCCATTCCCTTGGATCTACTTTGCAGTAGTTGCTGTATTATCTACTTTTGCAGATTTTCTAGTTGAAATCCGTTGATAATCAAATAAATTCTATATTAAAGGATTCGTAAGAAACAAAATTTCACGATGAACTTGAATTCAAGTTCAATGACAAGGACAAGGCCTGAAACATTTTTCAAGGTAATTCAAAGTGATTCAAAGTTTTAATAGTCCAAAAAGCAAATACTTTACAGTAACCACAGAATAAAAATATAGGGAATTCATAAAAACAACACAAATGTTCTATACATATGGAAAGTCAGCACGTGTATTCAGGTGCAAGGTTGGGTTTGGTCAACATATACTTGTCAAGTTCAGCCTTGAAAATGTTCAGGCTTGTTGCGCAAATGATGTGTGGGGGCAGAGAGTTCCATAGAAAACATACTCTGACAGCAAAGAAAAACCTTCGACAATTTGATCTGGAGTGTGGAATAATTAACTTATAGTCATGAGATCTGCTACCACGGGCTTCTGCCGATGAAACAGGTTGTTAAGTGGTATCCACTGTATGCAGAATGTTTGAAAACCAGGATCAAGTCACCCCTGTGACGAACGGTAGGAAAAGGCAAAGAGGTTTAGGGTTGGCAATCCACTCCTCGTGTGTCCTGTTTGTATAGCCCGGTCCCACCATTTTGTTAGCGCGGTTTTGTTTCCCGTTTGCAGCAGGTCATGGTCCTTTTGGAACCACGGGACCTGCTTGAGCTTGTAACAACATACTCCATTGTTGGTCCTGATATAGTTGTATTAGACGTGAGAGTATCTGCTTTGAGAAACGACACAGATCCTTCTGAGCATGCTAAGTTGGGCAGACTTTTTGTATACAACAGAACATGCCGTGAAGACTTCAGGTTACTGCTAATCCACACGCCCAGGTCTTTCTCTTCAGTAACCCATGATAGTTGCTGAGATCCCAGAGAGTATGTGAATTCGAATGATTTACCGACGTTAAACATTTTACATTTTTGGATGTTGAATGGTAAGCAGTTCCGCAAGGACCAATTATGAAGTGCTTCGAGATCTTTTTGGAGAATTTCGCAATCTTCTATGGTGCGTATGCTAGTCCAGACTTTGATGTCATCCGCAAATAAAATGATTTTGCTGCGTACGATTTCAGGTATATCATTCGCGTACACGAGGAAGAGTATTGGCCCCAAGACTGAGCCTTGAGGTACGCCACTTGTAACTTCTACTGGGCTAGATAGTGCCCCATCAACTCTAACCCTTATAACTCTACCAGTCAAGTAATCCTTTATCCAGGCCAATAGTCTGCCGCATACCCCGAGCTGCTCCAATTTTTGTAGCAGTATGCTGTAGTTAACACGATCAAAAGCTTTAGACATGTCCAAGTAACAATCATGGATAGGGCATCCATCGTCCACGGCTCGAGTCCAATTATCAAGAGTTATGAGAAGATTGGTGAGACAGGAGTGTCTTGTCCTGAATCCGTGCTGTGCGATGGAAAGAAGCTTATTTTTTTTCAAGTGTTTGATAAGTTCGTCGGCCACAAGTCGTTCGAGAACTTTAGAGACCACTGGCAACAACGTGGCTGGTCTGTAGTTAGACACATCAGATCGGTTCCCTCCTTTGTATATCGGAGTGATTAGTCCACATTTCCAGTCATCAGCAACCGTGCTACAACTCAAGGACAGGTTGAGAATGTCAGAGATTGGTGATAATAGAGCACGGGCGCATTGCTTTAAGATGAATGGTGTTATTTCATCAGCACCCGGGGATTTTTTGGTATTTAACCAGCGTAGCTTTACCAGGACACTCTCGGGTTTCACAACGATTTCGTGTATTGTATTCTGCAACCTGAATGCAGGTATATCATAGGATACGCGCTCGTTAGGGTAGAACACTCTAGAGTAAAATTGAGCGAGTTCGTTAGCGGCATCGAGAGCTGTGGATGTAGTTCCAGTCGTAATAAGTAAAGCGGAAACACCTGGCTTTACCCTGGCCTTTCTGTTCACGATCTGGAAGAGGAGCTTCGGATTTCGTTCAATTTTATCCATCAGATTCATTTGGCTGGCATAATTGTTAAAATAACTGGCTATATTACCATACATCATAAGATTTCTTGCGTTTGGTGTCAGTTAGGTGCCGGTAAATAAAAAATTTGGATTAAAAACTTTGGTTGAAATAATGAAGTAATAAACGAGTTTGAACATGATTATGGACATTTAATGCCACAAGCTTATTCCAACATACTATCCCATAAAGGGCAATCTTGAAATTTGGGTTTTAGACATTTATCTAGAAGGAAAAAGAAAAAAGCTCTATTTGTTTGATTAAATTTTCAGCCAAAAATCGGAGGTAATGAAATGCAGTAGTAGAAAAGAGTGATAGGCACTGTTTGTTTGTTCACACTATATTATCCTAAATTCGACCATGCATATAATCAGAATATGCATCATATAAATCCAGCAACTAAAAAATATTGGGATGGATAAGCAACAGTTCAACAGTTTATTCCGCTATGGGTGGCATGTTAGCGATTGGGAAATCGGAAAGGAGTAAGTTTTGGAATTCTAATGCTGTACAGCGAGCCAAAATAGGCATTAAACCAGGACATAGCATCCACTGTGTCATCACTTCCTTGTTCGTGCAACTTTGAAAAAAATTGTTTCGCTTACACGTTTAAGCGACATTTCGAACGTAAAAATGAAATTTGTCCGGCCAACTGCAAAATCCTGTTTTAAAAATCGAATAGTATCAACAAATTTCCTCTGCACCAAAAACCATGTATTTATAAAGACAGACGTGATGTAGATAAGGGCCAAGTGCCCATAGTTAAGATCACATATGACTGGAATGTCACGTTGTGAAGGCCTAAACATATTAACGTAAAAATCGCAATTTACTGGCAACGTGTCCCTCATATCACTCACAACCGTTGACAAATCAATAGAGAACGTGATTGTTGCTGCCGTGCAGAAGCACCGCAAATTTGCAACATGTGTTAGCTACGCCAGATTCAATTCAATTCAATTCAATTTTAATGGTCTAAAAAGCATATAGCTTTACAAAAAACCACAGAATAATATGACAACAACGAATAATATAACAAGCAAAAATGGGATTAGATTGCTTACTGGGCAGTTCAAAAATCAAGTAAATATCCAAGGGCAAAAATTGTTTTCGATTGGTGGGATAACAAATGTAGGTATATGGTGTTAAGATGTATAGTTTTCTTCAATGCACGGGTTTAGGGTCAAATAGGCATCAAGGCTTCTCTTGAAAGTTTGCTGGTTTGATGAGTTCACAACATTATCTGGCAGATTGTTCCAAGTAAAACAAACACGCACGGCAAAAAAATGTCGTCTGCAATTTAGTCTCGAGTGAGGGACAGTTAGAGTAAGTGTGTGAGCTCTTGTATTATGCGAGCTCCGTAGATTCAATAAGCATTGAAGAGGGTGATTTTCAGTATTCAAGATATTGTAAACCAGAATCAAATCGCCTCGGATACGACGGCGTGGATACTCAAATGAATTCAGCGTTTTGATTCGCTCATTGTAGGGTTTCCGGCTGAGTCCAGTGACAAGTTTGGTAGCTCGATGATATATTCGTTGCAAAGTCGCAACATCTTTTTAAGCCATGGCGACCATGCTTGAACCGCATATTCCATCGTGGGCCTGATGTACGTATTTATAATACAAGGAATTGTCTGTTTTGAGAACCTACCGAAATTCTCTTTAGGAGTGACAATTTCTGTGATCTTTTGCGATAGACGTAGTTGCAGTGGCTCGACATCCCTA
>JACCGJ010017844.1:0-64907 GCA_013407085.1 Atriophallophorus winterbourni
GAGATTGTTCCTCCCGAATCTGACTGTTTAGTCACTCAAAAAGCTGCAAAACTTGAACATTCACGCGTTTGTGATGTACATCCATGGTCGACATCGACCGAAGGAGGCCAACAACAACAACAATATATATATATATATATATAAACGATTTTTCTACGAGAGAACAGTGCTTATTTTCGATGATGATGCAATGCTTTGTCGCAAGTTGACTTACAGAAATTTTAATGGGAACACCATCTGATTCATGCCCAGGCCGCGAAATGCCTCTAAATACAGCTCATTATTGTTCAACAGCAAGCTGAGCAAAACATATTACATAAGTCGTACAGTAATAAAACACGCGTGTTTGATTTAGGAAACTCTATGCAATATCGACTTGCTGGCATCAAAGCTGTAAGCAACTTTGGTCTCTTTAAAAGTGCCCTAGGTTCGTTTGATGCCAAAATAATCTGCAATTTGATTTCAACCGAATATTCGCCTTCATAGCTGACATGATATAACGGCATGGTATCCGTCGTTAAAAAAAGACATTCAGCCAATGGAATATCATATGGCACTTGCGTAAGTTGAAGGGCAGCTTGTATTGAATTGGACACTGGCGCGGCTTATTTAAGTCTGCTTGTACAACTAGGCAATCCTCAACAGAGTTGAACCTGGTCTATATTTTTACATCGTACATCATTCACCACATCGAAAGATCGCATGCAGCACAATGCAACTACCATGCTTCAACTTTGGACTGTCTTGACTAACTCCGTGTTTATTTCGAAGGATCTGTTACAGATTACTTGTCACAAAAATGAGAAACCACAATTTCCTCTAAATTCAAATGCTATCAAATTCAAACACAGTGGAGAAAAAACTAGTTGTTAGACAAAAAAACTTTATCAAACGGACCAGCTCAGAAGAAGTTTAGTGAAAGGTTGATCTTAATTCTTTCATGTGTGGAGAAACATAAGCTGTTAGACGTCGAATTATATAGATACGAGGCGGTTTCTTGTTCTACCTCAGATAAAGTATATACACTGCAAATTGGCACCAATAAGTCAAAAACTTGGGGTTAGAGCCTTAATTTTAAACTTTTGTGGTCAACTAATTGGCCTGGGTTTCCTTTGAGGTAACATTCCACAATGCAGCATTTACAATCACTTCTTGAACAACCCGATTCTAATTTTTCTACACCTTAATATGTGGTTGCCTATTTCTGATTAAAGTTTGATCACTGAATTTTGTTGGTTGATCTCAGTGTTTTCCTTTATCATCATGATTCAATCAAGGAGTAGGCAGCTTTTTGCATATATCTTTTCAGTTTTGTAAAATTACAGCATTTTGCGCCGACATATTATCATGACGATTCATTGATTTTGATCGATATTTTACCGAGAAAAAAAGAATCGATGTGAAGTATTGGTTTGCTTACGGCAGATCAACATATGAATTGGGTGAATAGTTGATGTAGTATAAAGCCAGAAATATAAATACGGTTCGATGTACTATAAGAAAAAATCTTGCAGTATATACAGCGCTGAAACGGAAGTAAAAAAACCGCTTAGAAAAAAGGATCCTATTACGAAATTTCATGTCATGGATTGTTGAATAATTGCGAAATGAAGTAGTCATTATTTAAAACAAGCTAATGAGTCTATTTATATCAGAGTAGAGAATTAAAAAACATTTTCAGAAATTATTATTGAGGGAAAATGAGCCAAGCTTTTCCATAAAAATATCTCCTTAAAAGGGCGTCTACCGAATTCTGAATCCGTAAGACGATAATCGGCGATGATGATAGACTGTCTGATAAATCATTATCAATTTCAATTTTCCATATCGTTTACGCTAAAGCAACTCGTGAATAATTTATAAACGTCACAACTCCTGGTTCGAAATCAGGCTATCAATATGTTATAGGAAAAATATTTTCCGGTAAATTTTCTACTTTAAAGTTTGTTACTATTATGTTATGAACGGCCTAGTTCCGAAATAACTGAGTGGCATTCAAACTTCGCCTGAAAGAACCGACAAAACATAACTGTTTTTTTAAGTATAACTGCGATGAAATGAATAAGCTCAAATATTTAATCTCGAAAATCGGTTAACTGCATTGAAATAATCGGTTGACTGGAAGCTGATTTGGCAATCATTCAATTCAATTCAATTCAATTCAATTCAATTCAATTTTAATTCAATTCAATTTTAATGGTCCAAAAAGCATATAGCTTTACAAGAAACCACAGAATAATATGACAACAACGAATAATATAAAAAGCGAAAATGGGATTAGATTGCTTATTGTGCAGTTCAAGAATCAAGTAAATATCCAAAGAGCAGAAATTGTTTTCGATTGTTGGGATAACAAATGCAGGTGTATGGTGTTGAGATGTATAGTTTCATTCGATGCACGGGTTTAGGGTCAAATAGGCATCAAGGCTTCTGTTGAAAGTGTGGTGGTTTGGTGAGTTCACAACATTATCTGGCAGATTGTTCCAAGTAAAACAAACTCGCACGGCAAAAATGTCGTCTGCAGTTGAGTCTCGAGTGACGGACAGTTAGAGTAAATGTGTGAGCTCTTGTATTATGCGAGCTCCGTAGATTCAATAAGCATTGTAGAGGGTGATTTTCGGTATTCAGAATATTGTAAACCAGAATCAAATCCCCTCGGAAACAGCGACACGATAATCAAATAAATTTAGCGTTTTGATTCGCTCATTGTAGGGTTTCCGGCTGAGTCCAGTGACAAGTTTGGTAGCTCGATGATATATTCGTTGCAAAGTCGCAACATCTTTTTTAAGCCATGGCGACCATGCTTGAACCGCATATTCCATCGTGGGCCTGATGTACGTATTTATAATACAGGGAATTGTCTGTTTTGAGAACCTACGAAAATTCTCTTTAGGAGTGACAATTTCTGTGATGTTTTGCGATAGACGTAGTTGCAGTGGCTCGACATCCCTAGGTTGTTGCTTATTAACACACCCAAGTCCCTTTGTTCCATGGTCCACGAGAGGCTGTGTGATCCAAGAAAATACTGGTACTCCACATATTTGCCAATGTTTAACATGTGACACTTTTGGAAATTGAAAAATATGCGATTTTTTTTAGGGACCAAGCCTGTAGGTTGTCCAGATCCTTCTGGAGCAGTTCGCAGTCCTCCGACTTACTTATCTTAGACCAAACTTTTATATCGTCCGCGAACAGTACGATCTTGCATTTGATGAGAGCTGCTATGTCATTAGCATAAAGCGCGAAGAGGATTGGTCCGAGGACGGATCCCTGAGGCACTCCACTTGTCACGGCTACCGACTTCGATAGAGCACCGTCCACGGAGACTTGAACAAACCGATCAGTCAGGTAATTTTCTAACCATGCTAACAGACTGCCAGTGATACCACAACGTTCCAGCTTCTGCAAGAGAATACTGTGGTTTACACTGTCAAATGCTTTCGACATATCGAGGTAACATACATGGATAGTATCCCCAGCATCCACTGCTCGAGTCCAGTCGTCAAGGGTGAGGAGAAGGTTAGTAAGGCAGGAGTATCTCCTTCTAAAACCGTGTTGGGCTCCCGAAAATAGCTTATTTTCCTCAAGGTATTTGCTCAGTTTTTTTGCCACGATCCTTTCGAGTACCTTGGATACGGCGGACAACAAAGTAACAGGTCTGTAATTTGCGGGCTCCGAACGCACCCCGCCTTTGAAAATCGGGGAGATTATACCAGATTTCCATTCAGTTGGTATGACACTTTGCGACAGCGATTCGCAGAATAACTGAGTTAGAGGTCCGCATAGAGATTGTGCACAATGCTTGAGTATATTCGGGGTAATTTTATCACAACCAGGTGATTTTCTGGGATTCAACGATAGTAGAGTTCCCAGCACCTCTTCTTCGGTGATGGTTTTTGTGTCCAATGGTAGAGGATGCGTTATTTCTGGATCCATTTGTATATCCACGCTTTCCTTTGGACAAAATACTGTAGCATAATAATTTACCAAAGCATCCGCGGTGTCAGCTGCATTTGTGGTCATTCCAGTGGGCGTCCGCAAGGCCGCAACTCCTGGTTTCACTGAACACTGCTTGTTCACAATTTGGTAACGAAGCTTGGGATTCCGTTTCATTTTAGACATTATGACAGCTTGATACTGTATTTTGTCTCCAGCAATAAGTTTAATGACCTGGTTTCTTAGTTTTCTAAAGGTCTCCCATGTGGCATCAGTGGTTAACCGGCGATGGTTTCTCCAAGCCATATTTTGCAGTTTAATCCATTTCCGAATGCGACTGCGGATTTTAAATTCGAATGCGTTTCCACACTGTTTTGGTACGAATGCTGAGTTTGAGTTGATTTCACGGTTAAACTTGGTCAAAATGCTACACCACTGCTCTTTTACTCCTATGCCTTCAATTTACCAATCGTTAATCAAACTTAGGGCGTTTGATAATTTAGATAGGCAGACCTTTCTGATGAATTTTGTTCTATCGTTTGTTCGCTCTGCTCGACATAGGTAGTCAAAATTCAAGACCAAATGGTCGCTCGAACGT
This sequence comes from Atriophallophorus winterbourni, assembly GCA_013407085.1. Taxonomy (NCBI): domain Eukaryota; kingdom Metazoa; phylum Platyhelminthes; class Trematoda; order Plagiorchiida; family Microphallidae; genus Atriophallophorus; species Atriophallophorus winterbourni. The sequence continues at coordinate 4,535 of JACCGJ010017844.1, forward strand.
AGCGGACAATCGTATGTAATGTTTCCGACGAAGTATTCTTCAGTTGTCAAAATAAGATCGAGCATTGAAGGCATATCTCTCCCTCTGTATCTTGTATTGCTTTCTACGTGATTATACACGGGAATTTCCTTAAATAGCTGCTGGAAGATGACAGCAGTGGAGGTCTGAGAAATTTTGTTCGTCTTCAGCAAGTTAGACATATTAAAGTCTCCCATGATCAAGATTCTGGTACGATATCTCGAGGCAATCAAGCGTAGCTTGTCGAGTAGATTCGTATTATACACTTCCGGGGCTGCTGGTGGACGAAAAATACGCCGATTGTGCAATCATCGCCTGTAGTCGTTGTCAACAAACACCATAGCGTGTCCTGAAGCACCAAGTCGGAATCCGTTAGTTCTTTGCACTAGAGTCTCTGATCATAATAGAGTGCCACACCTCCTCCACGTGACGCAGGAAGACTGGTCTGACAATTGCATACGATTATGGCCTTGTAGTATACCATCGCTCATGACCTTAATAACGGTTTAACTTAATACTCAGAAAGTAATTTTCTTGCACATATTTAATGAAAATCAATTGTAATAACGTGTTGCTATGGCAAACGAGCAACCAAAGAACGAATCAATTGCATATATATATTTCGACCGACTGTTTGAATTTTGTGTACAGCTCTATTCTGCTCACATTTCTCAAAAATAGCTTCGACGCATGAATAAGTTTAAGTGGGTGAAGCATTGCGCCAATCGGTTTTAACACAACAAGTGTAACTATAAAGAATAGTACTTAGTATTTAAGTTTTCGCAATTGTTAACTATAGGTAACATGCACTTTAGTAGCACCTCATGAAAAATAACCCTTACCCCAGAGTAAACATGATAAGTGTTTCCATAACCTGAAAACACTCAGTACCTATTCATTGTTATCCGAAAAGGACGCGTACATTTACATAATTTTTAATGGCGCGAATGTTGAGATGAACTGTGAAAAACAATTCAAAAATAAACGAATGTACTATGTGCAAAAGTGATGGTTCTCCAACCACTTTTGACAATTCGATTAAATATATATATATATATATATATATATATTATCGAATTATGTCAAAGAGGTATATATATAGTCATTGGTCATTTAAAATATGTAATGAATTAAAGATTATGCAATGGAAACCAAAATTGCAAGCTATAGAGAATCTTTTTCGGTCTGAAATGGACATGGCATTCCATTACGTTTTATTCGAATGAATAAATGAAAATCCACAAACAGAAAATAAAATCCATGGTCTGACTTTCTTTATGCACAGCGCCTGACAGCTGCTCTGACAATCCGCTTATCGATCGCCGTGTCTAGCGAGAGGGTATCCGCAACGGTTAAACGGCTCCATGATTATTATACAAATAGCCATAAAATTCAAGTTATGTATCCGTGCCGAAAGTGAACAAATTGTCAAACGTGACCATACTTTGCCACCTACAGCAACGATGCCAATCTGCAAAATTATTGAATTGCCAATGTGTGATAGACATCAAAAATGCTGTTCATTCATAAATCCTCATGAATGTTACGTGAAACTTCGAAATAATTGTTTTCATCACGAAGTCCGAAGTAAGAAGTAAAATTGCTGTCGCATTTATGCAATGAAGTATTATCGGTTCAAAGGAATTGATAACGACGCGTGTTATGCCCCTTAAACCGAAAAACAAATCGCATCAGCCTTCTCCTCTCAAAATATCATCCCGCACAGATGAGATGAAGGATAGAATACTCGAGGCGTCGTATCAATGCCGAAAATTCGCATCTCCTGAAATTCGTATTCGGCTTTATACGACACAAAACGTACAAACACTATTGTTCCTGAAATGACTTCGCTACCAAGTCAATCAAATGCATCTGAGACAAAAAACTTGTAGTAGCCGACCAATTCTGGGTCGGCGAATCCACTACTATGAGTTCTTCATCTGAAACAAAAATCAAATCTCTATCATGATGTTACACCAATACTCAGGGCTCTCTGGACAAGTTCACTGAACTGTATTCACATGCGACCGTGGCGTCTTGGAATTTGATTGCAGCGACAGAAACCTGGTTTAGTAATTCTATACACGAATATAAACTCAAAATCCCACACATGATTGTTTACAGAAAAGATCGGGCAACAGCTTGATGTCATCCGCAATCAACAAGATTTTGCTGCGAACAAGTTTAGGTAAGTCGTTTACATAGATAAGGAAAAGAATTGGCTCAAGCACTGATCTCTGCGGCACTCCACTTGTTACTGCAATGGGTCGTAATAAAGCAACATCAAATCTTACACGAATGACACGGTCGCGGAGATAATCCTCAAACCAGGCTAGTAATGGACCCTTGATGCTACATTGCTCCATTTTTTGTAGTAACAGACTGTGATTGACACGATCGAATGCTTTGGACATATCAAGATAACAAGCGTGTATGGCGAGACTTTTGTCTACAGCTTGTGTCCAGTCATCGAGGGCGAGCAGAAGGTTTGAAATGCAAGATTATCTTTTTCTGAAGCCGTGTTGTTCAACTGCGAGCAAGCAATTGTCTTCCAGATGTTTTGTGACGCTGTTTGCTAGGCGCTCCAACACTTTAGAGATCACCGGTAGTAGTGTTACTGGTCTATAGTTGGATACTTTGGAACTGTTTCCTCCTAAGTAAAAAGGAGTAATAATGCCATTCTTCCAATCACACGGAACGAAACTTTGGGTTAAAGAGAGGTTAAACAAGTAGGTCAGGGGCGTACACAAAGCAGAAGCACAGTTTTTGAGGATCAGCGGGGTAATTTCGTCAGCTCCGGCAGATGTTTTCGTGTTGAGATTTAGCAAAGTGCAAAGGACACTGTCCGGGGTAATAGTTGGTTTTTGTAAAACGTTTTCAGGTGAGATTACGGGAGTTAAGGGACCAATAACGGAGCTTCGTGAGATGAAGACAGTGGAGAAGAAATGGGCTAGAACTTCGGCAGATTGCGATGCTGTGGTTGTTGTCCCATCATGTGGTACTATCTGGAACCATTGACGTTTTTAAGAAATCACTAGATGTCCACATAGAAAGTATGTTTTTCACGTTTGACAATAATCTCTAAAAATATTTTGATATTTTTTATCATCCAACCCGATGTACATTTTTGTGGGTCTGGTAAAGCAGTGCTAGTTTTTTGTTCGAGATCTAAATGCAACAGGTTAATTACCAATTATTCGGTCATTTTACAATTAATTATACTTCGGTTATGAAAATATTTTTAACACATTTTTAGAACTACTCATAATGTTGTTCATGCGAGCCCACGGTTGAACTACTAATTTGATTTTACTTTGGCATAAGGTATAATCAGCAATACATGACGCTTAATGAAGGTAATGCTAGGCATACTTGACGTTGACGTTTCCATAGGTTTGCATCGAGTCATTCATGGTCTTCTGCAAGAAACCTCCAAGCGCATGGAATAATATTATTGCTTTGAATTAGGAATAATCTCACAGATAAGAACGTTCAGCTTGATACCCTGATCCGAAGAATTGATGTCATCTGTGAAATTCCTCAAATCTCTGTACAGAACACTTGTCATCTCATGGCTTATATGAAGGACACAATGGTGATTATCGATCGAAGTTTCATACTCTTGCATGATGTTATGAAAATATGCAATCGTCTGGATTCTTTTACCGTCTAGATCAAAAAACACCCCTAGGTATGTGCAGGTAAATCAATCTACGTATAATCCTCAAAGGTTTAAGATGTTGGGATTTCGCAATCGCAAGCTAGTGATGTTTAACGTCGCTTTCTCTCAATAGTTGTTAATTGTTGATATCTAAAATGACTCGAATTAAATATCTAATATGTTGAATCATACTTTGATATCATATGTGTACAATTCAGAAAATAGACGTTGCTTATTTCGATTTCATGTTATAAGTTTTAATTCCCTTAAACAATTAAATCCATCACAATTCTTCACGCATGCATTTATCCATACTATTGGAGGCAAAACTTGTTCAAAAATCTGTATATGGAAGCAGTTTCATCACATCCGCCACCAATAGCATGAACTTTTAAAATTACGATTGAATTATTGTTTATTATATTCTGATATGTACTTTAAAATATATACTTTAAACTTGGTATATATTAATACTTGTTTGCATGATATTGGGATTTAAAAAAATCGTAATGAGCTTGAAACACTTGACCGTTTGCCTTTTGAGTATCTTGTTTTCCCTGAAAAGTAAGTCAGCTCGGCTCTTTTCATTTGCGTACAATACGGAACTAGATAGTTTACTAGCCATTCAAACAGCATTTTACGTGCTTTCCTAAATAATTGCGTTAGATTCAATCAATGAAAGACAATGCTTAGCACATTATTTCTATAAGTTGAAACTAAGTTTTCCGAATTGAAGTAAATTGTTGTCAAATTAGTTTCACATTGTCTTACAAATTACAGTGCGATTGACCTGGCAGATATCGTTTGCTAAACGACAAATCGTTTGTTTGATGTTTCCTGATCGATACTGTCCCAATGCTCTTCAATAACTTCTCAACACACCATTGGTATATCGAGACGATTGAAGTGTTCGTCGCTCACTGAGACTTTAGCGTGAAGCGAAGTCAAATTTATTCCAAGCAACATAATTACGTTGATGCATTAAACTAGCGAAACTCTGTTTTAAAAGCTGCTTAAACTTGTTTCCCCATTTGTGAATGGCCGAAAAGTTATGCAAAATATTGATTTGTGTTAAACTAGAGTTCTTCCTGAAAATGCTTCAACATCTTTGCATTTCGGAGTAATTCAAGTATAATCAAATCAGGAAAGATGGGATATGGTTTATCTAGTTGTTAGTAAAACAATATGTTAATAGTTTGGATGAAATTAAATAAGAAAGCTCATTCAACCATTCAAATTTCAAATTGTGGGTTTTATAATTTTTTGGAATTTTGAAGTAAACGAGATGGCTTTTTGTTCTCACACTTAATCGAATAAGGGACATTTGTCTAACACAATTAAACCCAAGAACTTCACATATTGCGTTCTATTTCAGATGGAATTGGTGTAAAGTTTTCTGGTTTTGGCGGCGAATTTTTATCGAGAGATTACGTATGGCAACTCGGGAGCGATGTTGAATGTGATTTCGAAATTACCGTACCCAGTAATATGGTTGTACATGTGAAAATTGATGACTTGACTGTAAGTTGCAACATATAATTGTCTCATGTTTCTATAAAAATTAATAAATGCATGCAAATTGAAAACATGATGTTAGAAATTCAGTTGAGTCCAGAAAATTAAAGATTCGAGATTCACGGCATAATAAGCAATAATGAGCAATAATGGCATAATAACTGTAATATAATATTTAAATTATACGATAAAAATCCAAAATAATCATGGAAGCAGTTTTCGATCCATGCGATTTTGAAAATGTGAACAAATTAATACCGCGTCGAAGCCATGAATGTCAGAAGTCTCAGACAAATAGACCAGCAAGCTGAATTGGCTCTTAGCTTAGATATTCTATCTATTGAGGTTTGCTGTTTATAGGGAACGCACTTAGGTGATCCGTCTATAATTACTGAACTTACTGCCCCAAACCTTTCAACTCGCTACATTTTTCGCTACTGTGGCGATTCTGTAGCTGTCATTTCAGGACAGGCGGGTGTTGGTATAGTGCTGAATTCACGTGCCGAATCCTGTCTAATCGATTGGATTTCTTGCAATAGCATAATGTGCGCAGTTAGACTAGCCACTAATATCAGACCAAACTGAAAATTTTCTAATCAAAGATGCTTGTTAATTGTAGCAACTTACGCTCCGACTAACACCAATTCCGACGACGAGAAGAACGCCTTCTACGACGATCTTTATGCTCTTTTGCGACGTGCAAAATCTCCGATATTGTTGTCTTAGTGGGAGGTATGAATGCCAGACTGGGTCGCTTAGACACATCTGAATCACAATTAGGTGGCATGTTTGGTCTCGTTAAAGTTCTCCGGTACGAAGTCTTCGAATGGGAAACGCATTGCGGTCGAAAGATTCTCTTAGCCTGCAGTTCAAGACATTATTAGGACCACCTAGAGTAACTCACTCCCAGTTGCTCTGCGTGCAACTGCCGATGAAAGGTGGAACAAAATAGCAGTGATTATGGGAGCCGCCGCAATAACAACCTTTGAGACTACACAATCAACCCAAAAGTCTCACTGGATTTCATGACGCTCTATAGAAATTCTTCACCAGCGACGCCAAATACCTCATGGTCCTGAACATAATACAGAGCGTAGACGCGTGAGGAATGAACTTAAGCGGAGTATAAGACTAGACAGAGAAAAGTGGTGGCTTAATAATGTCGAGCAAATGGAAATAGCAACGCGTGAAAACTCTCCAAGCTAATTCTATTGACGGGGCCTACGTAAAAAGGAGTGAGTGATACTATCGCTGAAATAGACGGTACTCTTATCACTAATAAGAATCGCAGCCTCTCACACTGGGTCGAATAGTTTGAATAACAGAATCATTCCCTCATTTGAAGCAGTGTGATCCTCGGTCTGTTAGCGTAGATCTCCCTAATGATTTAGAAATTGAAGCATGTATCGAATCCATGAAACGATTTAAAGCCGCTGGCCCCGATGACATACCACCTGTTTTGTTCAAAGAAGGTGGCCAAGTCCAAATCAGCACATTAGGCGATCTCCTCAGTAAATTGTGGTTGTCAGAATCCGTCCCTCAGAGTTGGGGAGAATCGGTTATCATACCTATATTTAAAGGTGCGGGAAGCTCATGCTCTAATCTCACTCCCATCATTACGAGATTATTAGCGTCCATACGTCTTCGAAGATTAACATCGCATGGGGAATCACAGATCAGAGAGCAGCAAGCTCTCTCCCGGCCTGGCAGAGGCTGTGACGACAACATTTTTACTCTTCGACGGATCTTAGAACTGTGGCACACCTATCGACAGCCGACAATAGCCATCTTTTTAGACTTCAAAGGATCAGTTGAGTCAGTCGATCGAAATGTGATGTTTGACACCTCGCTGTGCAAAGGTGTTCCGCAAAAGTATGTAAACATACTACGGGCACTTCATGCTCATGCATCCGGATGCGTTAAGGTTTACAGCGAACTCTTACCCAAACTCCACACCACAAGTGGCGTCCGAAAAGGACGTCCGATTTCTCCGTTTTCGTTGAATTTTGTTATTGACACCATCAAGGAATTATGCAACGAAGGAGCTCCAGATTTCGGATTTCACATAGGGCCAGGCGGCAAGCTTCGCAACTTGGACTATGCTGATGTTATAGTTTGGCTCTTCGACTCGTACATAGATGCACAGGCGATACTGAACAAGCTGGCTAGTATTGTGCCACATTTGGAATGCGTTTTGCACCCTCTAAGTGCAGTGTTCTGCTGCGGGACATCGACTTATCAAACAGCACTTTATTACTTAACAATCAGGCGCTTGAAATTGTAGATCTTTTTGCGTATCTCGGTAGTTGTATCGATAATTCTGCATCGTTACATGGTGAGGACTCCGCGCGGATTTCTAAAGCGACCGTAGCATTTCGCAACCTAGGTCACCTCTGGCGTCAGAAAGGACTGTCTCTGTTACTCAAAAGTAGAGTCTATAAAGCGACAGTTCGGGCTGTGCTACTGTATGGTTGCGAAACCTGGACCTTACGTAAAGAATACATTCAGCGTCTACAAGTATTTGACAACCGATGTCCCCGCAACATTTTAGGAGTTAGCTGTTACAATCTCATGCGCACCGTTGCTTTCCGAAATAAATTGTTCGGTAGTAATGTTGATTTAGAGAAGCAAATCAACCTGTATAGGTTACGCTGGTTGGGTCACGTTTTACGGATGCCGGACCACCGACTTCCAAAACGGATTCTTTTTGCGACGCCACGTCCTGATTGGCGTAAATCTAGGGGTGGCCAAACCGTCACATGGCATAGGCAGTTAAAAACCATTACTAGTAACCTTTCCAAAGTCGGCGCAGCGCGTCTTCCTGGCTTGTGTCCCCGCGATCAGATATCGCAATGGTCAGTTACGCTTCAGGATATGTCTCGAAACCGTGTTCAATGGCGGTCTTGCACTAAGCATCTTCTTGGAGTATTTGCTTAACCTTGTATGTTGTCAAGCGGAGTGACGAGAAAAGCGTTTTATGATGCATGACAGTGAAAGCCGCAAGGAATTTGCCATGCTGATGTCGATCTACTCGTTCACGAAACTTGTATGAATGCATGTTCCATTCGAGGTGTAAGCACCTATTCCCAGTTTGCTTATGCTAACTCTTCTATCAAATCCGTTGCTATTTAAGTCCCACCCTTCCCCATCTTTCAGGATTTTACTTTTTCATGGTTGTGTGGCAGTTAAGCATTCGATACGTGCTACCGGTGTAATGCTGTCTATGATGATGATGAATTCAAATAAATCAGAAGTTATGAATTTTTTAGTCATTGTAGAATTCTCTTTTATGTGTTTGCTAATGCAACTCCTAATATATAAGACTAAACGTGACTTTAAATTTTATCTGAAATCAACAGAAAATCGTATGCTTATAATATATGAGCACTCATGGAAGTAATGTCGCCTCAATGTAAATATTATTGATTATTTCAAAGTAATGTTGAAATGACGAATTTCCCTTTCAGAGTGAAGTTCGAAGCCCATACGTTATATATACTAAACAAATCTCAAGTCGCGGGTTAGTTGTCCATCGAGATGTATATGATTTTTATAAACAACTTGGATATACGACAAGTACAAATATTCTGTGTATCGGTCAGCAGCGCAAACCAAACGAGAGTTTTACAGCGAATTTACTGGTTTGGTACAAAGCGAGTGAGTTGTTCAGATTACTAATTCTCACAACAATATTTTATTTACTTATTTTAAATATTAATTCATTCTTTCTACAGTTCTAGCACCAAGAAACGAGCTTGGAGGTAATGATTGTTGTTTTATAAAGTAAAAATTGCTAAATCTCCATGAAAAGTTTTCAACCTGGACTTGTTGGCTTGCAGATCAATGTGGCAAGAGAATGTTTTATGGATCTAGGCTGCTTATTTCGCCCAAGTACAACGAACTGTCTGACACTTTCTTGGTTTGTACTTTGAGGTATGTTGCCACAAAAGGCAAGATTGTGAACGTCGTTATTGATTCAATACAAGTAAGTATGCAATTCACATACACCGTGCACCACGTTTTATAAAAGGAATATGCGCATTCTGTTTTGAAGCCACATTTTCAGCCATTAATAACTAATTATGCAGACGCATTTTCCCTAATTAAGCATAAATGCTACCCAACTGCTCGCTCCAAATTCAAATGTCATTAACAAAATAATAAGTAACTTATTGAAATAAATTTGAACTGAAAGGAAACTCGGTGACATGTTAGTGTACTTTGTGAAGAAGTGATTAGAGATATATTTGTACAATCTTTATGTACGAAACCTGGAACCGCGCAAAGACAAACATTTCAGAATAATTTTGATTCTATTTGACGGATATTGTTGTTGCTAGTGGCCTCCTTTGTTCGATGTCAAAAATGGATGTATATAACAAATGCATGATAATTTTTAGCTCTGTAATGTTTCAAATTACTATGCATTCAGATTCGAGAGGAGCAATCTCTACCGTAGCGCTCACAGTAACAGACAATAATTGACCGATCAGCAGCATTTTGACGCTGTCGACATGACCTACATCCAATGGCCGGTAACAGTATTGGCTATTCCCCAGCTTGCAGATAACGCTTTGCTAAATGCCTCCAATTTGAACGAACGTGTTGTGGCCTGCTAGGCAAAAATCTAAGCTAACTGCGATATGACATAAAGAAATGCAGTGATACAATCAACTCTGATTTCATTACAGGAGATCCATACATTCTCTATAAATATACAAAAGATATAAAGAGACTTAGCCGCTGTTAAGACTACTGATGTGAATATTAAGCTCGGAGCACAAATACGGATGAAATTTTAACCTGGAATCATTTGCAGTGTCTTACTCTTATACAAACTGTCACCATAATTAACGATTCAAGCCATTAAACTTGAACGGGGCGGGAATTAACAAATTAGCCCGGATGTGTACCAGCATATGCAAATATGAGGATTCATTTTTAAGCTCGTGCGCGAAAGATCTTACGGCATAAAATAATATAGTATACTATACGTATACTGTATACTATACGTATAGTATAGTATACTATACGTATACCGTATTTTTCGGACTATAAGGCGCTGATTTTTCGTACAAATTAGTGCTTTTATGTGCGTATATAGTCAGAAAATTGCGGTACTACAGTATACTACGTATGGAGTTAGGCATATTATAACTTCGTGACCACAACACCAGCAATTTGTTTTCCGTTTATTTTCATGAGTTAAATTTGCGTATTTTTTCAAATACAACATAGGCTTTAACACTCGCGCACATACAATTAGTTAATTTTTTTATACTATAGTACATGAAGCTAACCTATTTATCCGCTATTGCCTCTCGATATGATACTGATTAGTATAAACAAAACAACTCCATTTGTTTTGCTTGAAGTTCACGTGATGGAGTTATTTTAGAGTTAATAATCATCCATTATACAAATTAATTTCTTTGAAAACCTTGTTGGTTGCAATGAATGTTCGTTAACCTTACATGAAATAAACTTCAATCGATGAGCGAGCGACATCAAAAGCTTTTTCTATCGATGAGAATTTTGAAGTTGATCCCGATAATAAACAGAACAGAATGTTGCTCGAGCGAATTCAATACAGATCAACTTAAATGGTGGGCTGTCTCCGCGTCTTCCCTTATGAGGAAGCACTGGTTGATCTTAATCTTTATGCACTGGCTCGCAAACTGATTCGATTGGATTCCATCATTAAATATAAAATACTGAACTCAAAGATTTATTCTCTGATGCACCTATTTTATCTTTGCTCAAGCTATACCGCACGCACACATTGGCGTCGGAAATTACACATTCTTACCGAAATTGTGGTCGGTTCTTCCATTCGGTGCGCGTTTCTTTATTATTGAACTCCTTACCGGCAGACGTTGTACAATAATCTCGTGGAACGATTTTCTGAAACAAACTGGATATAATTATGCTTAGTAATTCCACCCTACAACCCGTTTATATAACTTAATTGAGCAACTTCAAACGACATTTATCCTAACGGGAAAAAAACATGACAATTTTTCTAACAAGAAACAGTCGATCTTCCTAGTGCTCCAATTATATATAGTCTTTATATGAATATTAATGTTGGTGTACAGCTACGAGCTTTTTATGTCATAAATTCTTGATTTTGCGAAATAGTTATTAAACCGAATAAAGAAATCATTAGAAAATTGATTACAGTTGCTAAAAGCAGATTATTTAGAGTTTTTTTAAACGAATTTTAACATGCAGATACTGATAAGTTTTGTGATGAATTTTAAACAAAATGTCTTTCTTACTTTTCATTTGAGAACACGGAAGATAAATTGAACGAAGTTTTGGAAATTTTCACTCGCAATTCATCCTCGTTAGTTAGTGTTTCCAAATGGAGTGTGAAACCGGGACCCTACCTGATCGTTCTACCGGGAAACAAATTTGGACTTCGCATTTCTACGACAGTTAAAAACAGAAGAGGATTGGGTTTCACTGGGTGGTACACATCAGGTTTCAACTCATTAGATATTTTTCGCGCTGATGAAACTCATTGCCATGCCTTACATACTGAAGACTATCGATAATCTATAATTTTGTTATTGCAAGTACACTTACTGACACACCAACACACCACAACAGGTTTTTGGCTGTTTGCTGCCATTAGGTGGAGACTGTAGATTAGGCTTTTAACAATAAAAAATATAAAAAAAGTTACACTTTGACCCCACTGTTTAATTGGCTTAGCACAACGAACCACGGTGTTCGAACACAGAATCACCACATGCTTCCTTGTAATTCTTTCATATTATTTATACACACGTTCGTATTCTGCTACTGTGGTTTTTGTTACACAAAGAATATATGAAGCCTAATATACTGTCTAAATATAGAGGTGCGTATATCATTTACTGAGATTTTTAATACATATTTACAACTATTATTAGAATAATGTGCAAGGTTGGTCAAACAAGCATTGCGCGGCGAGGTCTTGTATTGAATCAGTTGGCACAAAATCGACCGACAAATTAGATCGAATGAGAATCGCGACAGACATGGATCAGATCAGCGTTGTGGTTACTTGATTTGCCTAAATAACATGGACATGCGTCTGATATTTGTCTTGTGCGTAACAAAAACGTTTGAAAAAATGGAATTCTCTTGTGTTGTGGGGTTCGTGGGTGAACAATCATTAACGTCGGAAAGGTTGAGCTCAGGAATTAATCTGGAACTCCGAGGATCCCATGTTTGAAGGCAAGTTTGCTGATTAGCAATTCAGTGTTCTTCTGATTGCGACAAATTTCGCTACGCGCGACATTTCTGGGCTTATGCCTGCGGCAGGCAGATAATATCACGCCAACTATCACCACTTTGTGATCGTTTCCTTAGTCATCTTTGAGGTCAAACTTTCCAACCCTATTCATGTAAACATAAATCCCACAAGACAAGACAAGGTCAATTTACCCAACGCTTTCATTTCGGACATGACAAAGAACAAACGTCACGCATGCATCTTATATAGGCAAATCACGTCACCACGATTCTGTTGTCAACAAGTCTATATCAGTTGATGTGATTTGTCAGTCGATTTCGTGCCACCCGGTTCAAATCAAGTCATCATCGGGTGGAGCTTCTTTGACGGAGCTTGAAAAGTTGGATATGGTTTAATAGCGCCTGACGATATCATCGCCTTGCGTTTACGAGGGTGTTGTCGCCAACGAAAACTCATGATAAGCGATTCTGCAATATTGCAGTTTTAGCTATAAATCGGTCTCTAACGCATAATCAAAAACTAAGTCTGTGAACGGCTTATTCCTTGCACCACTGTTCTCTGAACTCCTGCTCAGCTCGGCTCTGTTATCTCTAGAAATACCCATGTAAAATGTCATAAATTTAGATCTAATTAGAAGTCTGGCCAAGATATGTTGCTACAGTAGCTATTCTATGAAGCTTTTCACAGAAATTTCAAACTATATTTGAACTTCGGCCGATTTGATGTTTATTTATTGAGAATTAACCAGAATATTCTCACATTCTAATTGGCCTTGAAAAATATGTCAATGTTTCTAACAGTAACCAGGATTTTGTTGCATAAGTCTGCAAACTTTCATACAAATTAACGTACCACTGAAGTTTTACTGTTGCATAGAACTGCGTTAATCCAACGTGATTCGTAGAGATAAGGGTTGCTTGGTATCATCAACGCCTGGGATTACAAATTCATTATTGTAAAATTTCTCGATACCCATTTTAACAAAAATTTGATAACTTGGAATTATACTTACATCAATATTAGGGAAAAATACTGTAGTAAAATAAAGGTTATCATTTTACTTTTGTAAATTAATTGGTTGTATGTCAACAATATCTTTAGAAGCATATACATTGCGATAGGTTAATATCACTCACCCACAGAAACCTTGGTCTGCCCATAATTATTGTTTTCCATTACATTTATAAATGATAGATATTTATCAATTTCTAACAGTAATATTAAAAGCTCATTGAATATGCTTGGTCAAAGCTTCGTATTGCTAAAGCAACGTTGTGATTTAGGACTTCCGTTTGTCGAGCAAAGGGTTAAGGTGTAAATGCGATTTACTTTCCAACGCAATTTCTTAACAGTTCACAAGTGATGCTCCATATCTTGACACTATTGCAACCAGTCACGTGTCAGTACATCTGAGAAAATAATGCGTATCAAAACATATTTGTATCCCATTTAAGAACCATGTTTTCAAATTTATGCTTATTTCCGGTTGATGTAGATTCAAAATGAATATCTGTAGCGCTAAATATTGCGCTAAATTTGCTAGATTTATTTACTGTTTCAGACAGATTTTACTCCGTTTATTTTTCGTATGACAGAAACAGGTTTGGAACTTCAAGGAGGTGGTAAGTTAAGTTTTTAGATTGAGATTCCCTACCGCTTGATGTCATTTGATGAAGCATTTCTATTTTAAAACCTTAGCGACCAAAAGGACCATACGGTCCTCTTTTGGATAACTGTTCTAATAATTGAACAGTGAACAATATTCGGTTGCTGTGAGGTTTGAACGAGTCCAGACATGTCGAAGCATCGTTCTTAGACTGTCTGGCTCTCAGTGTGCGTCATTCCATCAGTATGCAGAAGGTCTTTGCGAGCTATAGACGTACTGTTCTGTTCTCCTTAAAAGTTCATTTTTGTAACTAAAATGGCACATACACCAGGTGAGATTTGACTCTGAATAATTTATTGGTGAAAGATGAGTATTTGAGTTGAAACTTAAAGTCTTTAGAATGACGTTTTTGTTTTTAACAAGATTTTCACATTATATTTTGTAAAGAGGACCATACGGTCCTCTTGGTCTTGGGACAAGTAAAAGAGGACTGTATGGTCTAGTTGGTCTTGATGATTCGTTTTCCGAATATTACTATTTATTATCACCAAATTAATTGTCTAACCAGATATTTAGGCAGATATTAATATTTCCAATGATATTCATTATTTCAAAACAACATAACAATGGAATTATTTGTATTTCAAACACATTATTTAGAGTCTTTGATTGTTGCATAGCAAAAGATATGATTCGAATGTTATAGTTTAATTTATAATCTTGATATATATTTTGTCACAGAATACACGACATATTTTGGGATTTAAATATTTCCCAAATGTATTCCATCTTTTGTTCATAATCATTTGTCAATTATTATCAGCAATTTATTCATTTATAGCTGTGCTGTAGTAAGGCGATGTGACGTAACAAGTGATTTTTGAATTGAGCAAAATATATACCTACAAGTTTCTTGTTATTAGGTACGAGGATGAAGCCCAGCAGCATCGCCAGTAAAGTAGCCACACTAGATTGGACAAGTGATGTAGAGTCAGATTTTTCTGATGATGATGTTCTATATCCTGATTTTGAAGCCCTCATGCAAAATTTAAGTGAAGATGAACACAATGTGAAGGATCAAGAGAACATACTTACTGAGCAACGTTGTGTTGACACTGCAGTTACAAGCATAAGGAATAAATCTGATCGTATTTATTGGCATTCTATGAGAACATCACATACGGAAGAGGATGTTCACGTATTTGACAGCCATTTTATCGAGAATGACAACATTGAGTCTCCAATGCTTTACTTCAAGAGTCTGGTATCTGATGACCTAATAGAACAAATTTGTGAACAAACTAATTTGTATGCTCTGCAATACGATCCATCAAAACCCCTTAATCTAACTAATTTGGAATTTGAACAGTGGTTGGGAATATGCATGCAAATGTCAGTGACCAAAATTGATAACATTCGCCTTCATTGGTCAGCTCATGCTTTGAATGAAAACATTGCTCAAACAATGCCACGTAAAAGATGGGAAAACATAAAATCTAATCTACATTTGGTTGACAATTCTTCATTGAATTCAAGTGACAAGTTAGCTAAAGTGAGACTTCTTGTTGACCATTTGAAGGAGAAGTTCAAGCAAATCCCTATGGGAGAAAATTTATGCGTTGACGAGCAAATAGTTCCCTTCAAGGGCAAGTCATCACTCAAGCAATATATCCCCAAGAAGACAAATAAATGGGGATATAAAATATTTGTTCTTGCAGATAGTATTGGCATCGTTTACGACTTCTTGCCATACTCAGGAAAAATTATGCCTGTGACAAGGGCGGGTGTCCCTGATCTGGGTCCAAGCTCCAATGCTGTTCTGAACTTGGCCGAAACCATTCTAGATGGGAAAAACCACAAAATCTATTTTGATAACTGGTTCACATCACTGAAACTAATTTCTCATTTGGCATCAAGGCAAATATGGGCATGTGGAACCGTCCAAGAAAGAAGACTTAGAGGGCTGAAATTTAAGTCTGATAAACAGTTACGTGAGCGGGGCAAAGGTTCATTTGATGAACATATGACTGAAATTGATGGCGTTTCAATCACTGCTGTGAAATGGCATGATAACAGGTCTGTTTGCCTTGCTTCTAGTTTCCTGATGTCTGCTCCATTACATCGGCGAGAGAAATTTGACCGCAAAGCAAAGGAGAGGATACAGGTAGTAGTTCCTAATATTGTGTCATGCTACAACAATAATATGAGGGGTATTGATCGGCATGACCAGTACATGGCATACTACCGCATGAATTTCCGCACTAAGAAATATTATTTCAGACTAATATTTCACTTGTTTGACATGGCAGTGGTGAACAGCTACTTACTATTGCGAAGAGCTGAAAAATCTAAAGGAGTTGCATACTATAATAAGACATCCTTATGTGACTTCAAACTGCAGCTGGCAAATTCCTTGATCAAAAGTGGAAAGCACACTCTTAAGAGGAGAGGGAGACAATCAGATGAGAGTGTGTAGCAAAAGTATTTAAAGAAAAGGAAAACAGGAAAAGCAACAGTACCAATTCCAGATGAAAGTATCAGGAATGATGGTGTAAATCACTTACCAACTTTTCATGAAAACAGAGGAATGTGTAAAAACCCAGGTTGCAAAGGCAAAATACACATGTTTTGCAAGAAATGCGTTGTACATCTGTGTTGTGAGCGAAACAGGAACTGCTTTGAAGCTTTTCATCAAAACTAAACTGTTTTGAAACTGTAACTGACCTGTTAAAGGACTGTGTAGTTGTAAATTTGGTTCTAGTTGTAAATTTGATTTTTATATTGTACAATCATGTTTTATTTAAAAAAATGATACACAAAGAAAGGAAATATTTATCACTAATTTGCATGAAATTTTCCCTCAAGTCCAATAGGACCGTATGGTCTTCTTTTGTTTAAGCTGTCTCAGGTCCAAGTGGACCGTACGGTCCTCTTATAAATTTTTCTTCGGAATTAAACTTTTAAGTATTTATATGTATAATTATGCCCTATAGTTATAATTTCAGTGTAAAAAATTTACAAAAATATTTTTTCCTAATCAGCAAAAAGTTGGTCGCTAAAGGGTTAATAGGCAAATGCGGTCAAACACATAATGCTAGTTCTGGGGCCATCAGACCACCTATTACAACGTCCATCCAAAACGGATACGTATTTTGTGATTACATCATTCGCGTTGGAGAAAACAAAAAGGTGAAACTCGAATTTAAGCCTAGAAAATTTAACATGGTGAGGAATTATGGATTGTCGAATGAAAATATTGGTGTAATATTAGCTATTATAAAATCATTACAAGTTGCAATTATTCAAATTTTGAAATACTTAAATTTTGTTTTGAATTCACAATCTAATAATGAGTAGTAAATGACGTTCATAAAGCTGGATGAAAGAACGCGATTAATCGGTAATGCAAATCTGTGCCTGATATTCGATGGAATTTCTGACCAGGTGCTGAGCCAAATACTTCTGTAAATTTGAGGATAAATCTTCATTTGCATTTTAAAACTAAGCTATGTTTGTGAGCTAAGCTAAGCCCCACCTTCGGTGCAATGTTGCACCCGAGACCGTATAGAATATTCCAATACTCCAATCACAATGTTTCATTTTTGTATGAAAGTACAAATCTAACAATGAAGAACTTAAAAAACGTTCAAAGAAGTTTTGGGTATTAGTTTTTCCCATTAATGGGAACAGTTCTAGTGATCCCTGAACTGATCAGTAAGCAAACAAATCCCGTTTTTCTACCAATGATATTCGTATTTCCCATATTATTCCGTGGTTTTTTGTCAAGCTATATGCTTTTTAGACCATTAAAATTGAATTGAATTGAATTGAATAGGATCGTTATTGTAGAATAATATTTCTTTGTGAATGGAAACGGAATGATGAAAGAGACACAAGTTTTAGCTATGACTTGCGCTGTAAGGAGATTTGTTATCTAACGGTATGAAGTATATTTCATAAATCGCTAGTATTCAGTTCATGGCCCATAAGAGATTGGCGAATTGTAAAGATTATAAACCGATTAAATCTCAACGACTGAATATGGATTATTGGATCCGAACAACAGACAATTACGTACTTCAAACTCAACTTGCTCTATAAATATTGTAGACCGCCAACCTCAAGTGAAGCTAACCTAATAACAAATATTAGTATTAGTATATTATTATATCCGACAAGAATTTCTGCATTTTCTTTCAATTCTTTCGCATTCCTACCGACAGAATTATGATAAAACACAATTCCTCGATGTGTTTGAAGGCAGCCCTAGAGGAAAACTTCTTGTGCGTTTGCATGAAGGACAATTGGGCCAAACAGAATGGTCGGAGACAAACGTCGTACATTTCCGTCTTGGGACGCCAGTGATCAATGGAGCCGCATTTGAATTCGATCTAACTTACAGTGAAATAATTTGAACCTTTTAATTGTGGAAAATGGACTAATCATTAGAAGATCCATCGTTGTTTTAATGCTTATTATTTATCTCTACACTTCAAGATTCAAGATTTATGGTTGAAAAAGCAATTAACTTTACAATAACCACAAGGTGGAAATATAGGTACAAATGTATATACATATAAGTATAAATAAAATCAAAATCAATGGGACGATTATAGCTTATTAATAGTTTCGGGAAAAATTCGGATTAGCTCTCATATAATCGTCAAGTTTTAATTTGAATAAAGATAAACTGTTTGAGCTTACCAAATCGGAAGGTTGGGAATTCCAAGCAAAGCACACACGTACCGAATAAAAATACCTGCGGCAGTTCCGTTTGGAATGTGGTATTTCCAACTTGCAAACATGGCCACGGCTGTTCGAAGGTGGAATAATATATCCAGGGGGTGGGAAACAGTAGTGAGTATTTTGTATGCGAGGATGAGATCACCTCGCATTCTCCTTTGTGCAAGTGTCCTAATTTCCAGTCGTCTGAGTCGCCCGGCGAATGGCATATTTTCGAGACCAATGACAAGCTTAGAAGCTCTCCGGTATATGCGATCCAGGAGTAAGATGTCTTTTTGAAGCCATGGTGTCCATGCTTGTGCGGCATAATCTTGAACCGGGTGTATATATGTATTCATCATGAGAGGAAAACGCTTCGGGGAAAAACGTCCAAATATCCGCCGTAACATGCCGAGCAGCCGAGACGCGCTTTTGTAACGGTTTTGCATTGTAGACCATTTTTCAAACTGCCGCAAATCTAGACACCGGGGTCCTTTTCTTCTTCGGCGTACTCCAGGTTTATGTCACAGAGCTTGTATGGATAAGAAAAGCCAAGGCCACGACCAATCTGAACCATCTTCGACTTTTGCATATTTAATGACAGTTTATTTTCAGAAGACCAGTTTAACAAAGCACTCAAATCGTTTTGCAGCAAGATACAATCGTCAGTATTTCTGATTTGCCTCCATACTTTTATATCGTCAGCAAACAAAACCATCTTAAAATCATTTGGTAGTGGTATATCGTTCATATAGACTAGAAACAGTATTGGTCCAAGCACTGAGCCTTGTGGAACTCCGCTAGTGACATCGATGTTCTTCTATAAAAGGCTGTCCACACGAACTCGGATGTGTCTGTTGCTGAGGTAATCTCTTAACAATTCGTATAGTCTTCCAACAACACCGTGTTTCTTTAGTTTGTTCAAGAGTAAATTGTGAACAACTCTGTCGAACGCTTTAGAAACGTCCAGGTAGCACGCATGCATACAGCCCCCCGCATCTACAATCCTCGTCCAATCGTCTAAGCTTGTAAGCAAATTTGTTAGACAAGAGCGATTTCTGTGAAATCCATGTTGAGCAACTGCCAAAAGTTGGTTCGTTTCCAAATGTCGCACTATTTCCGCGGTTATTATTCGCTCAAAAACTTTTGATACCGAAGACAGCAAGGTCACCGGCCTGTAATTCTTAACATCAGAACGGCAAACACCGTTGTAAATGGGTATTATTTGTCCCAGTTTCCAGTCTTGTGGCACTACGCCAGCTTGGAGCAAATTATTGAACATGCAAGATAGAGGTTCAGATAGGTGCGCATGACAGGTTTTGAGCAGCTTTGGAGTTATCTCGTCTGGTCCTGGAGATTTCTTTACGTTTAATTTTCGTAAGTGCTGCGCTACCACCATCGAAGTAATCAATACGTTACTCGAAGCCGGTCGGTCAAGCCGAATGATTGGTTCCTGATCAGGCTCCATGGATTTCGGGGCAAAAACTCCGGCATAAATGTCTACTAACAGGTCAGCGGTCTGATTTATGGATTCTGTGAAGCCGGACGAAGTTTTTAGGCCAAAGACTCCTGGTTTAATATTTGTTCTATCGTTTACAAGTCTATACAAGAGCTTCGGATTCTGGTGCATCTGAGAAATCAATTGCGACTGGAACGCTTGTTTATCATCTTGAATTAAGCTGATAACTTTGTTTCGCAGTCGTGTAAATTGTGCCCAAGAATCTGTTGTGTTGGTAGCCTTGTGAAACTCTCACGCTACTGCCCTTTGTTTCATCCACTTTTTAGTCCTGCTTCGTAGTATAAATATATTACGTTGAGTCGTTTTCTTCAAAGCAAACATTGAATGTTCCTCCAATATAGATTTGAGATGCTGTAAGAGAGATCGCCAATGACTATACGGATCGGAGTTATCCAGTTGTGCGAAACTAGTGCTTTGTAACTCGGCACACAGAGCACGGTAGTTCACCATTCTGACGCACAATTGTTTCTCTTGCTAGCAGTCTCAGTATCTCAGCGCATTACAAAACCGAATTTCGAGTGAAAGTTGACAATTGAGAACATGATAAGAACTAAAAACCTTAGATTGTTTGAATCATTATTTATTTGGGTTTTCAATTTCGCATCACGTAAGTTCTTTGTAATTCCAATTTCGCGCGCAGAATAAATAGCATCTTACCTAACCATGTGTACCTACAAAACAATTGTTTTGAAAGAGCATCAGACTGGATTGGAGATTTCGGTTTCCGATAGTTTTTAATGTTAGCTGGATAACGAATTTTGCGTCCGAAACACCGGGCACTCTGATGTATGAAAACTGAGGTCTGCCATGTCGTGACTTGATTGACTTATGGTGCTGATGTCATATGTTTTGAAATTCGGCGAACGTAAGCTTGAGTTACGCCAAAAGCTTTGTTTAAATATCAGGATTATTTTTTCCAAGTATAAGACGGTCTTCTTAAGTGCTATATCACTGACATAGCATGAGGCAGCTCGCTCTGATCCCTTGGTGGACACTTCGAATTAATGATTTATATCTAACAGGCTACGTTCGGTAATCATTGAAATTAAATACACACCCCAGGAACTCTGAATATCTGATACGGAAAACACACTATGATTGTATAATTGAGACATTTTTTGTAATCAATTTCGAGAAGAATTATCTGTCCAGCAAGATGGTGCTATTTGTTGTAGTGAGAGTTATCGATTCGATCAACATTGCAGAAAATAATACTGGATGCTCATGTGGGAGTGGATGGATTGAAATGTTTAGCAAAATAAAAAAGTTTGGACGACTGAACTGGACGATGATATCAGTAGAAAAGCAGATAATGTTGAAGCGTGTTTGACCAAGATATTCTGTAAACAAAAGAATTGGACACCATGTCCTGATATTTATTTGTGTAGGCAACGAATACATAGAGATTGCAGTGGAAACATTATTGGTCGTTATTATCTTTATCCTTATTGCCACTTATTCTAACCGACCGATCTGATGCATTGTGTAAATCCCTTTGCAGTTTCCCGAAATCATTTGCACAATTAATTATTTTCCAAATGTTTGATATCTTCAGCGAACAGGTCCATTTTGGATTATATGAGTGAGGAACAAACCGTCTATATATAATAGAAATAAAGCAGGCCTACAACGAATACTTTTTGGATTACGCTGGTGCATTCGAGATTTTTGGAGAGCCCTTCGTACTATAACTCGTGCATGGAGATGTGACAGGTAGTCGCACAACCATGTGAGGAGTGGGTCACATATTCCTAAGCGCATCATTTTTGAAGAAGATAATGGTGATTAAATCTGTCAAAATCATTTGAAATTTCTAAGTAACAGGCGTGAATGCCATAACGTCCATCCAACTCCTTGATCCAACGGTCCAACACTATGAGAAGATACGTTAGACAAGAGGAATGAATCGATATTTTAGATTCACAGTTTCGTATTGTGTTTTGAGCAGTAGATTTATGCACTTTCATATTGGTAGCGTTTCGCTCGTGACTCAGAAGCTTCATCAGGCCAATAATGTCAGTACGAACAGAGATCTCGTTTAAATTCCATTCACCTAGCAAATACCAAGCTGGATGATAAACTGCACAGATCATTTTGTGTCTTGTTCTCGCTAAGATAGACATGCGCGATCAACATAAACTGACGCAACACAACTCCTACATGCTGTATAACACCTTACTAGTTTTGATTATTGCAGCTGTGAGTGACATCTGCTAACAGATTAATTCCATTGCGTAATAGTTGCTCGTATAAGGGATGAAGCACATTAATGTTTATCTGCTGCAGAACCGGACCCCAATTTCTGGAGATATCAGCCCCATCCGCGTTTTGGACTGCATTGATACAAGGCTTTTTCATTGCAACCGCAACAGCATGAAGTCGTTAAAGATATGGTTTCACCCATCGTCTTATCACTTCAACGTTATCCAGATCAATGCTGTGACCTGTGTCCAGAACATGTTCAGCTGGTGCTGTATTTCTGAGCAGTGGTTGATATTCATTGTAATTGCTCGGCTGCCTAACGATTCGACTTTTGTGTTCATTTATCCTAGCACGGATTTTTCTCGATGTTTTCCAGATATATAGTCCCAAGCAACCATTGCTGTTGATTGTGTATACGCAATTCGTCGCGCAGCTTGAAGGTGTCATATCCTTGAGATGCGTCAATAATAATCGGAGCATTTTACCATTTACGTCACTCGTATACCCGTGTCATTCGAAATTCGCTTATTCTCACTGAAGCTTACATAACGTAAGATATAGCAACTGTTGGACGCCAATAAACGTTCCGTTTTGGTGCTAAGTATTTTACCCGTTTCATTTGACGTTAAATCAGGATCTTAGGGTAACCATGATCAGCAACGATGGGATTCTTGATGGGATCGCATTGTAACGGAAGCATCGCTGCACAGGTATTCGAAAGCATTTGATTTGTGAATCGTAAACTGCTCTTGTTAAAACTCCTTTCGTACGGTGTAGATGGTCAAATTCTTGCATGGAGGTAAGCATGTTTAATATCCCGTGAGATGAACGTGCGAGTCAAAACTGAGCTATCCGAATCGATTCAAGTTGCCATTGGTGTGTCAAAAGGATTAGTCCCCGGATTGCTTTTGTACTAATTATATATGATGTATATGATGATGATTACACGTTTTTTTGGAAAGGAAGGGGTTCTGATGAGCCTCGACTGCATGGAGTTGGGTTTGCCGTTCGAAACGACCTTCTGAAAGCAACTGAACCGAGCAGCAGCGGGAGCGAACGGATTTGGACTCTAAATCTCAGGTGCATTACTGGTACCATTACGTTGGTAAACGTTTATGCGCCGACGCTTTCTGCGACGACTACTGAAAAAGACGCTTTTTATTACAACCTCGCAACAGTCCTGAAAAACGTGCCACAAAGAAACTGTGTAGTGGTATTGGGTGATTTCAATGCTCGAGTTGGTGCGGATTACGAATCTTGGCAAAACTGTCTCGGGAAATTCGGTGTAGGTAAAACTAATGAAAATGGACTACGCCTTTTAGAATTATGCACACAGTTCAGTCTCTGTGTTAGTAACACTTTCTTTCAAACAAAACCACAGCATAAGGTCTCTTGGAAACATCCTCGCTCTAAGCACTGGCACCAGCTTGATCTTATTCTTGTTAGGCGCACTACTATAGGAAGCGTACTTCTCACCAGATCATATCAAAGCGCAGACTGTGACACTGATCATTCACTGGTTTGTGCAAAACTGAAGCTTTCCGACACGAGAATTCACCGCACCAAATTGTCTGGTAAGCCTAGGATTGACGTCACCCGCATGTGCGAACCTAATCTAGCTGCGCGATTTGCAAAAGCCTTCACAGCCGAGTTCATCAAGACAACCCCACTTGAATCGGCTTCAGAAAACTGGGAATCGATTAAAAACAGCATATGCCGAGTCGCACTTTCCACTTTCGGTCCGAAGAAAGCTCGAACGAGCGACTGGTTCGAAGCAAAAGCTTCTGAGATGACTGCTGTGTTGGATGAGAAACGGTCAGCATTCTTGAGGTTCAAAGTTATGCCAACAGATGAAAACTTACGACTTTTAAGAGCAGCCAGAAATAAGGTCCAACAGACTGCAAGGCGATGTGCAAATGACTACTGGACAGAAATTAGCCTTAGTATCCAAAAAGCTGCGTATACTGGAAATTTTCACGGCATGTATGATGGGATCAAGAGAGCCATTGGTCCAAACAAACATAAAATGGCTCCCATTAAGTCTGTATCTGGTGACCCGATTGTGGACAAAACTCAGCAGATGGAAAGATGGGTAGAGCCCTTCTCCTCCCTCTACTCTAGGGACAGTACGGTTTTACCACATGTATTTGAAAATTTCGAGCGGTTGCCGACTATTGAATATCTGGATACTCCCCCTACTCTTGATGAGCTCAATAGAGCAATCGACCGCTTAGCGAATGGGAAGGCCCCTGGTGACGATGGAATTCCACCTGAGCTCATCAAATTCGGTAAAGCAGCATTAATACAAACGCTTCACCATTTGCTTCTTCAGTGCTGGCAGGAGGAGTGTGTCCCACAAGAGATGCGAGACACAAAGATCATCACGCTATTCAAGAATAAAGGAGATAGAGGCGACTGCAACAATTACAGAGGAATCTCCCTTCTGAATGTTGTAGGCAATTTGTTTGCTAAAGTCTTACAGATCCGGCTGCAAGTTTTAGCTGATAGAATTTACTCCGAATCTCAATGTGGCTTTCGCAAGGGAAGATCGACCGTTGACATGATCTTCTCCCTAAGACAACTTCAAGGAAAGTGTCGGGAACAGCGTATGCCATTATACGCTGTTTTTATTGATTTAACGAAGGCATTCGACTACGTCAGCAGGGAGGGTCTTTTCAAAATGCTTAATTTGATAGGCTGCCCACCAAGACTGCTAAAGCTCGTTATTTCGTTCCACTCAGACATGAAGGGCTCAGTCCATTTTAACGGTTTCAGCTCAGAAGTCTTTGAAATTCGCCGAGGCGTCAAACAAGGGTGTGTTCTGGCTCCCACGCTGTTCGGCATTTTCTTTGCTCTGCTTCTGAATTACGCTTTCAGGACGAGAACAGAAGGTATTTACTTACGCACGCGAAATGATGGCAAGCTTTTCAACCTAAACCGGTTGAGAGCACAAACCAAGGCACGAAATGTGCTAATCCGTGACCTGCTGTTTGCCGACGATGCAGCCTTATTGCTCACTCCCAGGAGCACCTTCAGTCTCTAATGGACTGTTTTTCGTCGGCATGCAAAGACTTTGGTCTAACAATAAGCATGAGCAAGACCAAAGTCCTTAGCCAAGGGACTGTATCGCCTCCCATCATAACTGTTGGAAACTGTCAGCTTGAATCAGTACATCAGTTCACATACCTTGGTTCAACCATTGCAGATAACCTCTCGCTAGACACGGAGATTGATAAGCGGATTGGCAGAGCAGCTGTCATTCTGTCCCGTTTGAACTCTCGTGTTTGGGGTAACCGCAAGCTGACTGTAAAGACGAAAATGATGGTGTACAGCGCGTGCGTACTGAACGCTTTACTGTACGGCAGGGAAACCTGGACCACCCACGCAAGACACGAACGGAAGCTGAATGCTTTCCATCTACGAAGCATCCGTCGTATCTTGAACATATCGTGGATGAACAGAGTGACTAATGCTTAAGTGCTTTTAAAAGCTGGTCTACAGAGCATGTTCACTCTATTGCGACAGCGCCGCCTGCGCTGGCTTGGTCATGTCTATAGAATGGAAAATGGTCGTATTCCGAAAGATCTACTCTATGGTGAGTTGCAACTAGGAAGTCGACCATTGTGCAGACCGCACTTGCGGTACAAAGACGTTTGTAAAAGAGATATGAAAGCTCTTGGCATTGACCAGGCGAGTTGGGAAGAACTTGCTCTCGACCGCTCACATTGGAGGCACTGTGTAAAGCGTCGTCTGCATGCTGGGGAGGAGCAGATACAGCTCTTGGCAGCTGAACGCAGATCACGCCGCCGACGTGCAACTAACGCAATACAACCGAGTTCTGACTATCGTTGCCAGCGCTGCGGGAGAGATTGTTCCTCCCGAATCGGACTGTTTAGTCACTCAAAAAGCTGCAAAACTTGAACATTCACGCGTTTGTGATGTACATCCATGGTCGACATCGACCGAAGGAGGCCAACAACAACAACAATATATATATATATATATATAAACGATTTTTCTACGAGAGAACAGTGCTTATTTTCGATGATGATGCAATGCTTTGTCGCAAGTTGACTTACAGAAATTTTAATGGGAACACCATCTGATTCATGCCCAGGCCGCGAAATGCCTCTAAATACAGCTCATTATTGTTCAACAGCAAGCTGAGCAAAACATATTACATAAGTCGTACAGTAATAAAACACGCGTGTTTGATTTAGGAAACTCTATGCAATATCGACTTGCTGGCATCAAAGCTGTAAGCAACTTTGGTCTCTTTAAAAGTGCCCTAGGTTCGTTTGATGCCAAAATAATCTGCAATTTGATTTCAACCGAATATTCGCCTTCATAGCTGACATGATATAACGGCATGGTATCCGTCGTTAAAAAAAGACATTCAGCCAATGGAATATCATATGGCACTTGCGTAAGTTGAAGGGCAGCTTGTATTGAATTGGACACTGGCGCGGCTTATTTAAGTCTGCTTGTACAACTAGGCAATCCTCAACAGAGTTGAACCTGGTCTATATTTTTACATCGTACATCATTCACCACATCGAAAGATCGCATGCAGCACAATGCAACTACCATGCTTCAACTTTGGACTGTCTTGACTAACTCCGTGTTTATTTCGAAGGATCTGTTACAGATTACTTGTCACAAAAATGAGAAACCACAATTTCCTCTAAATTCAAATGCTATCAAATTCAAACACAGTGGAGAAAAAACTAGTTGTTAGACAAAAAAACTTTATCAAACGGACCAGCTCAGAAGAAGTTTAGTGAAAGGTTGATCTTAATTCTTTCATGTGTGGAGAAACATAAGCTGTTAGACGTCGAATTATATAGATACGAGGCGGTTTCTTGTTCTACCTCAGATTGGCACCAATAAGTCAGAAACTTGGGGTTAGAGCCTTAATTTTAAACTTTTGTGGTCAACTAATTGGCCTGGGTTTCCTTTGAGGTAACATTCCACAAAGCAGCATTTACAATCACTTCTTGAACAACCCGATTCTAATTTTTCTACACCTTATGTGTGATTGCCTATTTCTGATTAAAGTTTGATCACTGAATTTTGTTGGTTGATCTCAGTGTTTTCCTTTATTATCATGATTCAATCAAGGAGTAGGCAGCTTTTTGCATTTATCTTTTCAGTTTTTGTAAAATTACAGCATTTTGTGCAGCCATATTATCATGACGATTCATTGATTTTGATCGATATTTTACCGAGAAAAAAAGAATCGATGGGGAGTATTGGTTTGTTTACGGCAGATCAACATATGAATTGGGTGAATAGTTGATGTAGCATAAAGCCAGAAATATAAATATGGTTCGATGTACTATGAAAAAAATCTTGCAGTATATACAGCGATGAAATAAGGTACAACGAGACAAATGATTGCTGAAACGGACGTAAAATTAACCGCTTAGATAAAAGGATCCTATTACGAAATTTCATGTCATGCATTGTTGAATAATTGCGAAATGAAGTAGTCATTATTTAAAACAAGCTAATGAGTCAATTTATATCAGGGTAGAGAATTAAAAAACATTTTCAGAAATTATTATTGAGGGAAAATGAGCCAAGATTTTCCATAAAAATATAACCTTAAAAGGGCGTCTACCGAATTCTGAATTCGTAAGACGATAATCGGCGGTGATGATAGACTGTCTGATAAATCATTATCAATTTTAATTTTCCATATCGTTTACGCTAAAGCAACTCGTGAATAATTTATAAACGTCACAACTCCTGGTTCGAAATCAATCTATGAATATGTTATAGGAAAAATATTTTCCGGTAAATGTTCTACTTTAAAGTTTGTTACTATTATGTTATGAACGGCCTAGTTCCGAAATAACTGGGTGGCATTCAAACTTCGCCTGAAAGAACCGACAAAACATAACTGTTTTTTAAGTATAACTGCGATGAAATGAATAAGCTCAAATATTTAATCTCAAAAATCGGTTAAGTGCATTGAAATAATCGGTTGACTGGAAGCTGATTTGGCAATCATTCAATTCAATTCAATTCAATTCAATTCAATTTTAATTCAATTCAATTTTAATGGTCCAAAAAGCATATAGCTTTACAAGAAACCACAAAATAATATGACAACAACGAATAATATAAAAAGCGAAAATGGGATTAGATTGCTTATTGTGCAGTTCAAGAATCAAGTAAATATCCAAAGAGCAGAAATTGTTTTTGATTGGTGGGATAACAAATGTAGGTGTATGGTGTTAAGATGTATAGTTTCATTCGATGCACGGGTTTAGGGTCAAAAAGGCATCAAGGCTTCTCTTGAAAGTGTGGTGGTTTGGTGAGTTCACAACATTATCTGGCAGATTGTTCCAAGTAAAACAAACTCGCACGGCAAAAATGTCGTCTGCAGTTGAGTCTCGAGTGACGGACAGTTAGAGTAAATGTGTGAGCTCTTGTATTATGCGAGCTCCGTAGATTCAATAAGCAATGTAGAGGGTGATTTTCGGTATTCAGAATATTGTAAACCAGAATCAAATCCCCTCGGAAACAGCGACACGGATAATCAAATAAATTTAGCGTTTTGATTCGCTCATTGTAGGGTTTCCGGCTGAGTCCAGTGACAAGTTTGGTAGCTCGATGATATATTCGTTGCAAAGTCGCAACATCTTTTTTAAGCCATGGCGACCATGCTTGAACCGCATATTCCATCGTGGGCCTGATGTACGTATTTATAATACAGGGAATTGTCTGTTTTGAGAACCTACCGAAAATTCTCTTCAGGAGTGACAATTTCTGTGATGTTTTGCGATAGACGTAGTTGCAGTGGCTCGACATCCCTAGGGTGTTGCTTATTAACACACCCAAGTCCTTTTGTTCCATGGTCCACGAGAGGCTGTGTGTTCCAAGAAAATACTGGTACTCCACATATTTGCCAATGTTTAACATGTGACACTTTTGGAAATTGAAAAATATGCGATTTTTTAGGGACCAAGCCTGGAGGTTGTCCAGATCCTTCTGGAGCAGTTCGCAGTCTTCCGACTTACTTATCTTAGACCAAACTTTTATATCGTCCGCGAACAGTACGATCTTGCATTTGATGAGAGCCGGTATGTCATTAGCATAAAGCGCGAAGAGGATCGGTACGAGGACGGATCCCTGAGGCACTCCACTTGTCATGGCTACCGACTTCGATAGAGCACCGTCCACAGAGACTTGAACATGCCGATCAGTCAGGTAATTTTCTAGCCATGCTAACAGACTGCCAGTGATACCACAACGTTCCAGCTTCTGCAAGAGAATACTGTGGTTTACACGGTCAAATGCTTTCGACATATCGAGGTAACATACATGGATAGTATCCCCAGCATCTACTGCTCGAGTCCAGTCGTCAAGGGTAAGGAGAAGGTTAGTCAGGCAGGAGTATCCCCTTCTAAAACCGTGTTGCGCTCCCGAAAATAGCTTATTTTCCTCAAGGTATTTGCTCAGTTTGTTTGCTACGATCCTTTAGAGTACCTTTGATACGGCGGACAACAAAGTAACAGGTCTGTAATTTGCGGGCTCCGAACGCACCCCGCCTTTGAAAATCGGGGAGATTATACCAGATTTCCATTCAGTCGGTATGACACTTTGCGACAGCGATTCGCAGAATAACTGAGTTAGAGGTCCGCATAGAGATTTTGCACAATGCTTGAGTATATTCGGGGTAATTTTATCACAACCAGGGGATTTTCTGGGATTCAACGATAGTAGAGTTTCCAGCACATCTTCTTTGGTGATGGTTATTGTGTCCAATGGTCGAAGATGCGTTATTTCTGGATCCATTTGTATATCCACGCTTTCCATTGGACAAAATACTGTAGCATAATGATTTATCAAAGCATCTGCAGTGTCAGCTTCATTTGTGGTCATTCCAGAGGGCGTCCGCAAGGCCGCAACTCCTGGTTTCACTGAACACTGCTCGTTCACAATTTGGTAACGAAGCTTGGGATTCCGTTTCATTTTAGACATTATGACAGCTTGATACTGTATTTTGTCTCCAGCAATAAGTTTAATGACCTGGTTTCTTAGTTTTCTAAAGGTCTCCCATGTGGCATCAGTGGTTAACCGGCGATGGTTTCTCCAAGCCATATTTTGCAGTTTAATCCATTTCCGAATGCGACTGCGGATTTTAAATTCGAATGCGTTTCCACACTGTTTTGGTACGAATGCTGAGTTTGAGTTGATTTCACGGTTAAACTTGGTCAAAATGCTACACCACTGCTCTTTTACTCCTATGCCTTCAATTTACCAATCGTTAATCAAACTTAGGGCGTTTGATAATTTAGATAGGCAGACCTTTCTGATGATTTTTGTTGTATCGTTTGTTCGCTCTGCTCGACATAGGTAGTCAAAATTCAAGACCAAATGGTCGCTCGAACGTAGCGGACAATCGTATGTAATGTTTCCGACGAAGTATTCTTCAGTTGTCAAAATAAGATTGAGCATTGAAGGCATATCTCTCCCTCTGTATCTTGTATTGCTTTCTACGTGATTATACAAGGGAATTTCCTTAAATAGCTGCTGGAAGATGACAGCAGTGGAGGTCTGAGAAATTTTGTTCGTCTTCAGCAAGTTAGACAGATTAAAGTCTCCCATGATCAAGATTCTGGTACGATATCTCGAGGCAATCAAGCGTAGCTTGTCGAGTAGATTCGTATTATACACTTCCGGGGCTGCTGGTGGACGAAAAATACGCCGATTGTGCAATCATCGCCTGTAGTCGTTGTCAACAAACACCTGAGCGTGTCCTGAAGCACCAAGTCGGAACCCGTCAGTTCTTTGCACTTGAGTCTCTGATCATAATATAGTGCCACACCTCCTCCACGTGACGCACGAAGACTGGTCTGACAATTGCATACGATTATGGCCTTGTAGTATACCATCGCTCATGACCTTAATAACGGTTTAACTTAATACTCAGAAAGTAATTTTCTTGCACATATTTAATGAAAATCAATTGTAATAACGTGTTGCTATGGCAAACGAGCAACCAAAGAACGAATCAATTGCATATATATATTTCGACCGACTGTTTGAATTTTGTGTACAGCTCTATTCTGCTCACATTTCTCAAAAATAGCTTCGACGCATGAATAAGTTTAAGTGGGTGAAGCATTGCGCCAATCGGTTTTAACACAACAAGTGTAACTATAAAGAATAGTACTTAGTATTTAAGTTTTCGCAATTGTTAACTATAGGTAACATGCACTTTAGTAGCACCTCATGAAAAATAACCCTTACCCCAGAGTAAACATGATAAGTGTTTCCATAACCTGAAAACACTCAGTACCTATTCATTGTTATCCGAAAAGGACGCGTACATTTACATAATTTTTAATGGCGCGAATGTTGAGATGAACTGTGAAAAACAATTCAAAAATAAACGAATGTACTATGTGCAAAAGTGATGGTTCTCCAACCACTTTTGACAATTCGATTAAATATATATATATATATATATATATATATTATCGAATTATGTCAAAGAGGTATATATATAGTCATTGGTCATTTAAAATATGTAATGAATTAAAGATTATGCAATGGAAACCAAAATTGCAAGCTATAGAGAATCTTTTTCGGTCTGAAATGGACATGGCATTCCATTACGTTTTATTCGAATGAATAAATGAAAATCCACAAACAGAAAATAAAATCCATGGTCTGACTTTCTTTATGCACAGCGCCTGTGTATAACAATTTCGTGGAATCATGTCTGAACATACTATGTGGTTATCACTAGACGCAATCTGGGCAGCGTCTGAAACAAACACTGTGTTTGATTGCGTTTATTGATATTTTCGTTTGTCTGCGACGATTATTTTGACTGTTCGACGGACTGCATGCAGCACAATCACGTACCGAGCTGATATAAACCCCAATATGAGTTTTGTGACAGATCTTTTTTTGATAACGCACCATGTTGGCCTCCTTCGGTCAATTTCGACCAAGGATGTACATCAAAACGGAATGAATTTTCATGTTCCACAGCTTTTAGACCGACTAAACAGTCCGATTCGGGAGGAACAATCTCTCTCGCAGCACTTGCAACGATGGGCAGAACTCGGTCGTTGGACGTCAGTTGCACGCCGGCGGCATGATATTCATTCAGCAGCCCATAGCTGTTTCTGCTACTTCCCAGCTTGCTGACGACGCTTTACACAATGCTTCCAATGTTAGCGGTCAAGAGCAAGTTTCTCCCAACTAGCGTGGTCAATGCCAAGCTTTCATATCTCGTTTCCAAACGTCTTTGTACCGCCCGATGGTCGATATCCTGATTGCAACACACCATAGAGTAGATGTTGCGGAATACGACCATTTTCCATTCTGTAAACTTGGCCAAGCCACCGCAGACGACGCTGTCGTATTAGGGCGAATATGCTTTTGAAAGCACTTCAGCATCATTCACTTTGTCGATCCACGATATGTTCAAAATACGAGGGATGCTTCGTAGATGGAAAGCATTCAGCTTCCATCCGTGTCTTGCGTGGGTGGTCCAGCTTTCACTGCCCTATATTAAAGCATTCAGTACGCACGCGCTGTATACCATCATCTTTGTCTTTACAGTTTACATGTGGTTATCCCAAACACGAGAGTTCAATTGGGACAAACTGACAGCTGCTCTGACAATCCGCTTATCGATCGCCGTGTCTAGCGAGAGGGTATCCGCAACGGTTAAACGGCTCCATGATTATTATACAAATAGCCATAAAATTCAAGTTATGTATCCGTGCCGAAAGTGAACAAAATTGTCAAACGTGACCATACTTTGCCACCTACAGCAACGATGCCAATCTGCAAAATTATTGAATTGCCAATAAGTGATAGACATCAAAAATGCTGTTCATTCATAAATCCTCATGAATGTTACGTGAAACTTCGAAATAATTGTTTTCATCACGAAGTCCGAAGTAAGAAGTAAAATTGCTGTCGCATTTATGCAATGAAGTATTATCGGTTCAAAGGAATTGATAATGACGCGTGTTATGCCCCTTAAACCGAAAAACAAATCGCATCAGCCTTCTCCTCTCAAAATATCATCCCGCACAGATGAGATGAAGGATAGAATACTCGAGGCGTGGTATCAATGCCGAAAATTCGCATCTCCTGAAATTCGTATTCGGCTTTATACGACACAAAACGTACAAACACTATTGTTCCTGAAATGACTTCGCTACCAAGTCAATCAAATGCACCTGAGACAAAAAAACTTGTAGTAGCCGACCAATTCTGGGTCGATGAATCCACTACTATGAGTTCTTCATCTGAAACAAAAATCAAATATCTATCATGATGTTACACCAATACTCAGGGCTCTCTGGGCAAGTTCACTGAACTGTATTCACATGCGACCGTGGCGTCTTGGGATTTGATTGCAGCGACAGAAACCTGGTTTAGTAATTCTATACACGAATATAAACTCAAAATCCCACACATGATTGCTTACGGTTAAGATCGGGCAACAGCTTGATGTCATCCGCAATCAACAAGATTTTGCTGCGAACAAGTTTAGGTAAGTCGTTTACATAGATCAGGAAAAGAATTGGCTCAAGCACTGATCTCTGCGGCACTCCACTCGTTACTGCAATGGGTCGTGATAAAGCAACATCAACCCTTACACGAATGACACGGTCGCGGGGATAATCCTCAAACCAGGCTAGTAATGGACCCTTGATGCCACATTGCTAAATTTTTTGTAGTAACAGACTGTGATTGACACGATCGAATGCTTTGGACATATCAAGATAACAAGCGTGTATGGTGAGACTTTTGTCTACAGCTTGTGTCCAGTCATCGACGGCGAGCAGAAGGTTTGAAAGGCAAGAGTATATTTTTCTGAAGCCGTGTTGTTCGACTGCGAGCAAGCAATTGTCTTCCAGATGTTTTGTGACGCTGTTTGCTAGGCGCTCCAACTCTTTAGAGATCAGTGGTAGTAGTGTTACTGGTCTATAATTGGATACTTTGGAACGGTTTCCTCCTTAGTAAATTGGAGTAATGATGCCATTCTTCCAATCACACGGAACGAAACTTTGGGTTAAAGAGAGGTTGAACAAGTAGGTCAGGGCGTACACAAAGCAGAAGCACAGTTTTTGAGGATCAGCGGGGTAATTTCGTCAGCTCCGTGAGATGTTTTCGTGTTGAGATTTAGCAAAGTGCGAAGGACACTGTCCGGGGTAATAGTTAGTTTTTGTAAAACGTTTTTAGGTGAGATTACAGGAGTTAAGGGACCAATAACGGAGCTTCGTGGGCTGAAGACAGTGGAGAAGAAATGGGCTAGAACTTCGGCAGATTGCGATGCTGTGGTTGTTGTCCCGTCATGTGATACTATCTGGAACCATTGACGTTTTTAAGAAATCACTAGATGTCCACATAGAAAGTATGTTTTTCACGTTTGACAATAATCTCTAAAAATATTTTGATATTTTTTATAATCCAACCCGATGTACATTTTTGTGGGTCTGGTAAAGCAGTGCTAGTTTTTTGTTCGAGATCTAAATGCAACAAGTTAATTGCCAATTATTCGGTCATTTTACAATTAATTATGCTTCGGTTATGAAAATATTTTTAACACATTTTTAGAACTACTCATAATGTTGTTCATGCGAGCCCACGGTTGAACTACTCAATTTGATTTTCTTTGGCATAAGGTATAATCAGCAATATATGACGCTTAATGAAGGTATTGCTAGGCATACTTGCCGTTGACGTTTCCATAGGTTTACATCGAGTCATTCATGGTCTTCTGCGGGAAACCTTCAAGCACATGGAATAGTATTATTGCTTTGAATTAGGAACAATCTCACAGATAAGAACGTCTAGCTCCGCCGTGTTTATACCATGATAAGAAAAATTGATGTGATCTGTGAAGTTCCTCAAATCTCTGTGCAGAACACTTGTCATCTCATGGCTTATATGAAGGACACAATGGTGATTATCGATCGAAGTTTCATACTCTTGCATGATGATATGAAAATATGCAATCGTCTGAATTCTTTTACTGTCTAGATCTGTCTACTTTAAAATATATACTTTAAACTTGGTATATATTAATACTTGTTTGCATGATATTGGAATTTAAAAAAATCGTAATGAGCTTGAAACATTTGACCGTTTGCCTTTTGAGTATCTTGTTTTACATGAAAAGTAAGTCAGCTCGGATCTTTTCATTTGCGTACAATACGGAACTAGATAGTTTACTAGCCATTCAAAATGTATTTTACGTGCTTTCCTAAAAAATTGCGTTAGATTCAATCAATGAAAAACAATGCTTAGCACATTATTTCTATAAGTTGAAACTAAGTTTTCCGAATTGAAGTAAATTGTTGTCTTACAAATTACAGTGTGATTGACCTGGCAGATATCGTTTGCTAAACGACAAATCGTTTGTTTGATGTTTCCTGATCGATACTGTCCCAATGCTCTTCAATAACTTCTCAACACACCATTGGTATATCGAGACGATTGAAGTGTTCGTCGCTGACTGAGAGTTTAGCGTGAAGCGAAGTCAAAATTTATTCCAAGCAACATAATTACGTTGATGCATTAAACTAGCGAAACTCTGTTTTAAAAGCTGCTTAAACTTGTTTCCCCATTTTTGAATGGCCGAAAAGTTATGCAAAATATTGTTTTGCGTTAAACTAGAGTTCATCCTGAAAATGCTTCTAATTCAAAATCTTTGCATTTCGGAGTAATTCAAGTATAATCAAATCAGGAAAGATGGGATATGGTTTATCTAGTTGTTAGTAAAACAATATGTTAATAGTTTGGATGAAATTAAATAAGAAAGCTCATTCAACCATTCAAATTTCAAATTGTGGGTTTCATAATTTTTTTGGAATTTTGAAGTAAACGAGATGGCTTTTTCAAAGCATGTGTCGAAACACATGTTAAATGGGGTAAAACCCATAACCATGAAACAAAATATTCATTTGCATGCTTTTCCGTCATTCACACCCCACGACCGGTGTCGTGCTGTTTGCACTCATCATGTTTTGGGTTTTACCCCATTTAACCTGTGTTTCGACACATGCTTTGAACAGGTTCGTCGTACGAGCCTTATCCAACAGTGCATACAAGCGCTCCTTGTTTACCATTCCTCCACTGTTCAAGCGCATGCGGATCCTGATCTTACTGTCCCTACCTGATGAGTGCAAACAGCAACGAAACCGGTCGTGGGGTGTGAATGACGGAAAGCATGCAAATGATATTTTGTGGTTATGGGTTACCCCATTTAACATGTGTTTCGACACATGCTTTGAACAGGTTCGTCGTACGAGCCTTATCCACAGTGGCATACAAGCGCTTCTTGTTTACCATTCCTCCACTGTTTCAAGCGCATGCGGATCCTGATCTTACTGTCCCTACCTGATGAGTGCAAACAGCACGAAACCGGTCGTGGGGTGTGAATGACGGAAAAGCATGCAAATGAATATTTTGTTTGAGATGGCTTTTTGTTCTCACACTTAATCGAATAAGGGACATTTGTCTAACACAATTAAAACCAAGAACTTCACATATTGCGTTCTATTTCAGATGGAATTGGTGTAAAGTTTTCTGGTTTTGGCGGCGAATTTTTATCGAGAGATTACGTATGGCAACTCGGGAGCGATGTTGAATGTGATTTCGAAATTACCGTACCCACGAATATGGTTGTACATGTGAAAATTGATGACTTGACTGTAAGTTGCAACATATAATTGTCTCATGTTTCTGTAAAAATTAATAAATGCATGCAAATTGAAAACATGATGTTAGAAATTCAGTTGAGTCCAGAAAATTAAAGATTCGAGTTTCACGGCATAATAAGCAATAATAAGCAATAATGGCATAATAACTGTAATATAATATTTAAATTATACGATAAAAATCCAAAATAATCATGGAAGCAGTTTTCGATCCATGCGATGTTGAAAATGTGAACAAATTAATACCGCGTCGGAGCCATGAATGTCAGAAGTCTCAGACAAATAGACCAGCAAGCTGAATTGGCTCTTAGCTTAGATATTCTATCTATTGATGTTTGCTATTTATAGGAAACGCGCTTATGTGATCCGTCTATAATTACTGAACTTACTGCCCCAAACCTTTCAACTCGCTACAATTTTCGCTACTGTGGTGATTCTGTAGCTGCCATTTCGGGACAGGCGGGTGTTGGCATAGTGCTGAATTCACGTGCCGAATCCTGTTTAATCGATTGGATTTCTTGCAATAGCATAATGTGCACAGTTAGACTAGCCACTAATATTAGACCAAACTGAAAATTTTTTAATCAAAGATGCTTGTTAATTGTAGCAACTTACGCCCGGACTAACACCAATTCCGACGACGATAAGAACGCCTTCAATGACGATCTTTACGCTCTGTTGCGACGTGCAAAATCTCCGAAATTGTTGTCTTAGTGGGAGGTATGAATGTCAGACTGGGTCGCTTAGACACATCTGAATCACAATTAGGTGGCATGTTTGGTCTCGAAAGCCAACGCATAGATAATGGTGAACAGTTTATACAATTCTGTGCACAATCTCGATTATTCATTAGCAGCACTTCCTATCGCCATAAAAGATGTCAATGTGCCACATGGCGCTCGCCGGATGGAAGCCAACCTTCGGCTCAAATCGCCCATATCGCCATAAGTGCTCGCTGAAGAGGTTGCATTGAGGACTGCCGCTCTTTTTGGAATACCTGTATAGATTCAGATTATGCTCTTGTGCGATGTAGGTTCTTGTTAAATTTCTCCGGTACGAAGCCTTCCAATGGGAAACGCAATGCGGTCGAAAGATTCTCTTAGCCTGCAGTTCAAGACATTTATAGGACCACCTAGAGTAACTCACTCCCAGTTGCTCTGTGTGCAACTGCCGATGAAATGTGAAACAAAATAGCAGTGATTATGGGAGCCGCCGCAATAACAACCTTTGAGACTACACAATCAACCCAAAAGTCTCATTGGATTTCATGACGCTCTATAGAAATTTTTCACCAGCGACGCCAAATACCTCATGGTCCTGAACATAATACAGAGCGTAGACGCGTGAGGAATGAACTTAAACGGAGTTTAAGACTAGACAGATAAAAGCGGTGGCTTAATAATGTCGAGCAAATGGAAATAGCAACGCGCGAAAACTCTCCAAGCTAATTCGATTGACGGGGCCTACGTAAAAAGGAGTGAGTGAGACTATCGCTGAAATAGACGGTACTCTTATCACTAATAAGAATAGTTTGAATAACAGAATCATTCCCTCATTTGAAGCAGTGTGATCCTCGGTCTGTTAGCGTAGATCTCCCTAATGATTTAGAAATTGAAGCATGTATCGAATCCATGAAACGATTTAAAGCCGCTGGCCCCGATGACATACCACCTGTTTTGTTCAAAGAAGGTGGCCAAGTCCAAATCAGCACATTAGGTGATCTCCTCAGTAAATTGTGGATGTCAGAATCCGTCCCTCAGTGTTGGGGAGAATCGGTTATCATACATATATATTTAAAGGTGCGCGAAGCTTATGCTCTAATCTCACTCCCATCGTAACGAGATTATTAGCGTCCATACGTCTTCGAAGATTAACATCGCATAGGGAATCACAGATCCGAGAGCAGCAAGCTCTCTCCCAGCCTGGTAGAGGCTGTGACGACAACATTTTTACTCTTCGACGGATCTTAGAACTGCGGCACACCTATCGACAGCCGACAATAGCCATCTTTTTAGACTTCAAAGGATCAATTGAGTCAGTCGATCGAAATGTCATGTTTAACACCACGCTGTGCAAAGTATGTAAACATACTACGGGCACTTCATGCTCATGCATCCGGATGCGTTAAGGTTTACGGCGAACTCTTGCTTAAACTCCACACCACAAGTGGCGTCCGAAAAGGACGTCCGATTTCTCCGTTTTTGTTGAGTTTTGTAATTGACACCATCAAGGAATTATGCAACGAAGGAGCCCAAGATTTCGGAGTTCACATAATGCCAGGCGGCAAGCTTCTCAACTTGGACTATGCTGATGTTATAGTTTTGCTCTTCGACTCGTACATAGATGCACAGGCGATACTGAACAAGGTGGCTAGTATTGTGCCACATTTGGAATGCGTTTTGCACCCTCTAATTGCAGTATTCTGCTGCGGGACATCGACTTATCAAACAGCACTTTATTACTTGACAATCCGAAACTCGACTTCCGAAACGGATTCTTTTTGGGACGCGACATCCTGATTGGCGTAAATCTAGGGGTGGACAAACCGTCACATGGCACAGGCAGTTAAAAACCATTACTAGTAACCTTTCCAAAGTCGCCGCAGCGCGTCTTCCTGGCTGGTGTCCCCGCGATCAGATATCGCATTTGTTAATTTTCAATTCAATTCAATTCAATTTTAATGGTCTAAAAAGCATATAGCTTTACAAAAAACACAGAATAATATGACAACAACGAATAATATAACAAGCAAAAATGGGATTAGATTGCTTACTGGGCAGTTCAAGAATCAAATAAATATCCACGGGCAGAAATTGTTTTCGATTGGTGGGATAACAAATGTAGGTATATGGTGCTAAGATGTATAGTTTTCTTCAATGCACGGGTTTAGGGTCAAATAGGCATCAAGGCTTCTCTTGAAAGTTTGCTGGTTTGGTGAGTTCACAACATTATCTGGCAGATTGTTCCAAGTAAAACAAACTCGCACGGCAAAAATGTCGTCTGCAGTTTAGTCTCGAGTGAGGGACAGTTAGAGTAAATGTGTGAGCTCTTGTATTATGCGAGCTCCGTAGATTCAATAAGCATTGTAGAGGGTGATTTTCAGTATTCAATATATTGTAAACCAGAATCAAATCCCCTCGGAGACGACGACGTGGATAATCAAATAAATTTAGCGTTTTGATTCGCTCATTGTAGGGTTTCCGGCTGAGTCCAGTGACAAGTTTGGTAGCTTGATGATATATTCGTTGCAAAGTCGCAACATCTTTTTTAAGCCATGGCGACCATGCTTGAACCGCATATTCCATCGTGGGCCTGATGTACGTATTTATAATACAGGGAATTGTCTGTTTTGAGAACCTACCGAAAATTCTCTTTAGGAATGACAATTTCTGTGATGTTTTGCGATAGACGTAGTTGCAGTGGCTCGACATCCCTAGGGTGTTGCTTATTAACACACCCAAGTCCCTTTGTTCCATGGTCCACGAGAGGCTGTGTGTTCCAAGAAAATACTGGTACTCCACATATTTGCCAATGTTTAACATGTGACACTTTTGGAAATTGAAAAGTATGCGATTTTTTAGGGACCAAGCCTGGAGGTTGTCCAGATCCTTCTGGAGCAGTTCGCAGTCTTCCGACTTACTTATCTTAGACCAAACTTTTATATCGTCCGCGAACAGTACGATCTTGCATTTGATGAGAGCTGGTATGTCATTAGCATAAAGCGCGAAGAGGATTGGTCCGAGGACGGATCCCTGAGGCACTCCACTTGTCACGGCTACCGACTTCGATAGAGCACCGTCCACAGAGACTTGAACAAACCGATCAGTCAGGTAATTTTCTAACCATGCTAACAGACTGCCAGTGATACCACAACGTTCCAGCTTCTGCAAGAGAATACTGTGGTTTACACGGTCAAATGCTTTTGACATATCGAGGTAACATACATGGATAGTATCCCCAGCATCCACTGCTCGAGTCCAGTCGTCAAGGGTAAGGAGAAGGTTAGTAAGGCAGGAATATCCCATTCTAAAACGATGTTGCGCTCCCGAAAATAGCTTATTTTCCTCAAGGTATTTGCTCAGTTTGTTTGCCACGATCCTTTCGAGTACCTTGGATACGGCGGACAACAAAGTAACAGGTCTGAAATTTGCGGGCTCCGAACGCACCCCGACTTTGAAAATCGGGGAGATTATACCAGATTTCCATTCAATCGGTATGACACTTTGTGACAGCGATTCGCAGAATAACTGAGTTAGAGGTCCGCATAGAGATTTTGCACAATGCTTGAGTATATTCGGGGTAATTTTATCACAACTATGGGATTTTCTGGGATTCAACTATAGTAGAGTTCCCATCACCTCTTCTTTGGTGATGGGTATTGTGTCCAATGGTATATGATGCGTAATTTCTGGATCCATTGTATATCCACGCTCTCCTTTGGACAAAATACTGTAGCATAATAATTTACCAAAGTATCCGCAGTGTCAGCTGCATTTGTTGTCATTCCAGAGGGTGTCCGCAAGGCCGCAACTCCTGGTTTCACTGAACACTGCTTGTTCACAATCTGGTAAAGAAGCTTGGGATTCCGTTCCATTTTAGTCATTATGACAGCTTGATACTGTATTTTGTCTCCAGCAATAAGTTTAATGACCTGGTTTCTTAGTTTTCTAAAGGTCTCCCATGTGGCATCGGTGGTTAACCGGCGATGGTTTATCCAAGCCTTTTCTTCGCAGTTTAATCCATTTCCGAGTGCGACTGTGGATTTTAAATTCGAATGCGTTTCCACACTTTTTTGGTACGAATGCTGAGTTTGAGTTGATTTCACGGTGTAGATTGGTCAAAATGCTACACCACTGCTCTTTTACTGCTATGCCTTCAATTTACCAATCGGTAATCAAACTTAGGGCGTTTGATAGTTTTGATAGGCAGACCTTTCTGATGAATTTTGTTCTATCGTTTGTTCGCTCTGCTCGACATAGGTAGTCAAAATTCAAGACCAAATGGTCGCTCGAACGTAGCGGACAATCGTATGTAATGCTTTCGACGGAGTCCTCTTCAGTTGTCAAGATAAGATCGAACATTGCAGGCATATCTCTCCCTCTGTATCTTGTATTGCGTTCAAAGTGATTATACAAAGGAATTTCGTCAAACACCTGCTGGAAGATGGCAGCAGTGGAGTTCTGAGAAATTTTGTTCGTCTTCAGCAAGTTAGGCAGATTAAAGTCTCCCATGATCAAGATTCTGGTATGATATCTCGAGGCAATCAAGCGTAGCTTGTCGAGTAGATTCGTATTATACACTTCCGGGGCTGCTGGTAGACGATAAATTACGCCGATTGTGCAATCATCAACTGTAGTCGTTGACAACAAACACCATAGCGTGTCCTGAAGCACCAAGTCGGAATCCGTCAGTTCTTTGCACTTGAGTCTCTGATCATAATAGAGTGCCACACCTCCTCCACGTGACGAACGGTCTCGGCGGAGCAGTGACATGCCAGCAATCTCTAACTCACAATCGTGGATTTCCGGGCTCAGCCAAGTTTCGGTAATGGCAATTAGCTGAGGTCGTTTAGTCTCAAACCGAGCGACAAGTTCGGCAAATTTGTTAATCAAGCATTGGGCATTGGTATAGAGGCATCCAAGAACAGTTTTGGTAAGCAAAGATGGATGGTGTCGTGTGATGTCATAATCTGAGACAACCGTCATTGTCACGCCGACTCTGGAAGAGTCGGCACTGTTCTGTTTTTTGACAAGTTAAGTAGCATATCGGTCGTTTCAGGTTGAGAGGCGCAAATCGAGTCCTCTTTTTGGCCAAAAAAGATTTCTTTATCTGGCTTCAGTCCACTCTCGGGAGTCATTTGGGGTGGCTTTGCGTTCGATTGCTGATTTTGTGTCCCAGCTGAAGATTCATTTCTTGGTTCAGTTGATAGGGCTTCATCAATCCTGACAGTATTTAATGCAGAATGGGCTGCATTTATATCAGTGTTTATGTGATCGCTAAGGATTACACCTTTTGGAATTTTGTGTTTCCAGCTTTTCCAGTTTGAAAGTACAGTATCAACCATAGTACTCATTAGGAAGTTTATTTTTAATGGACGTGGCCCATTTCCTTTGTATTTTGCTGAGGAAGGCAGTCTAAAAGTATCCACGACAACGGCCTTTTCGACGAAAATGGTATCAGCCAGAAAACTCCATTGCCTGTTGTCATGCTCAGCTCGTTCGTTAGCCTCAGGATTGTCTGCCAGTTCTGGAACTCCGAGGATGATGAGATTGCGATTAGATGTCTTTCTTTTGATTGCATTGCTGGTGTGATTTATCGGGCTCCAAGCGCAAGTGACGCGCACAATGTTGAACTACTCCAGAAAATTTGACTTCTGGCTGCCAGATTTCAAACGCCACTCCTGTTTATGGGAGACTTCAACCTTCCAAACTTGATGAAGAAAACTGCTCTTTCAACGAATTCGCTCGATGATGCGTTTCAAGAACTGATCTTCGATATTCCTTTTTATAACCACGTCTTCGATAACACTAGATATAGATATGGTAACATGCCATCTGTCCTGGATCTAATACTAACGAGTGAGGAACATGCCGTCGAAAATCTGAGCTACGAAACTCCATTGGGTTCTAGCGACCACCTTTTCCTCTTATTCGATTATGTTTGCCAAGCTGAGAGAACGAATGACATCAACAAAACAAAACTACAACTGGATATTGGAAGTCTTTACAATGCTCTTCGAACGATTTCTGACCGGAAACCAGACACCACGGACGTGCATCGTTCTTGGGTAAACTTCATAGAGAAGCTGTGTGATGAAAT
Source organism: Atriophallophorus winterbourni (assembly GCA_013407085.1). Lineage (NCBI taxonomy): Eukaryota > Metazoa > Platyhelminthes > Trematoda > Plagiorchiida > Microphallidae > Atriophallophorus > Atriophallophorus winterbourni. Next base: position 48,551 of record JACCGJ010017844.1, read on the forward strand.
AAACCTACATTCCAGATTTGTGCCAAAGACAGCGAAAAAACGATTTACCTTCACGTTGAGAAGCCGCACAAGGAAGTGGATTAAGATACGCAACGATGCATGGAAAAACTATGTCCACAATCCGATGCCAGATAATTGGGAAACATATCGTCTGTTGAGGAACAAGGTCACCTCTCTTATCACCGAGGATAATCAGTCTCATCAGGCAAGACTACTGACCATGATGGAGCGAAACCCCAAAGTCCTGTACCAGATCGTTAACACTACATCAAAAATTAAGCCAGGAATCTCAGCACTACGCACACCTCATGGTCTAACTACGACTGCGTTCGAGGCTGCCGAAGTTCTTGCAGGTTACTACTGCAAAGTTTTTGCCCCAAGGAATCAGTGCATCTTACGCCGCATTCGATTGGCTTTTCCAATGAAATACTAAATGAAATCTCAATAAACAATGAGTGTGTCATGCTCAGACTTCTTCGTTTGAATACCGCAAAGTCACCAGGAGCAGATGGAATCACTCCTTTTATTCTCAAACGATGCGCATCCTCATTGTGTGGTCCACTCAGCACATTATTCCAAATTTCGCTCGAAAATAGTATCGTTCCCGCGGAATGGAAATCTGGCATCATCACACCAATCTACAAGGGCGGGAGTCGATCTGACTCTGCGAAATATAGACCAGTTACGTTGTTGCCAGTAATTTCTAAAGTGCTAGAGAGTTTAGTAGCGGAAAAGATCACCCATCACCTCGAAAACAATAGACTGCTTGCGACTGAACAGCACGGTTTCAGGAAACATCACTCATGTCTATCTAACCTCTTGCTCACCTTAAACGACTGGACTGAGTGTGTGGACAATGGTTACTCCATCCACGCATGCTTTTTAGACATGTCAAAGGCTTTCGACCGCGTCAATCATAGTATTTTAATCCAGAAACTTGAATTGCACGGGATAACAGGAAAACTTCTTGCTTGGCTAGAAAACTATTTACGCGACAGGAGTGCCCAAGTCAGAGTTGACGGCGCCTTATCGAAACCATTCAAAATTACGAGCGGAGTGCCCCAGGGTTCGGTCCTCGGACCGATTTTGTTTTTGATCTACGCAAACGACATTCCCGAGCGTGTTAAATGCAAGATTATGTTATTTGCAGACGATATAAAGCTTTGGAGAAGCATACGTACAAATGATGACTGTGAAACTTTGCAGAAGGATCTAAACACATTGCACGATTGGTCTTTGAGAAACAAACTACCATTCAACTTCCAAAAGTGCAAGGTGTTAAACATTGGAAAGACTGTTAATTACAACTACATTCTTGGGTCCCACCAACTCGTCTGGACAACTGAAGAGAAGGATTTGGGTGTTTGGACCAGTTCAAGTCTGAAGACTTCACTGCAGTGCAAAGCGGCATACAAAAAGGCGTCACAAGTATTGGCGTTATTGAGACGAATTTTCGGCAGATTCTCCAATCAGTCGGTGCCCCGTATCATGAACACCTATCTGAGACCAGCGATGGAGTACGCTGTTCAGGCTTGGTCACCCTGGATTCAGAAAGACATCAATCTTCTGCAGCGTATTTACCACCGAACCACAAAGCTTGTACCCGGACTAGCTGCTAAACCATATGAAGAACGTTTGAGGAGTCTCAATCTTTTCGACTTTCGCTGTCGTCGACTAAGAGGTGACCTCATACTGATGTACAATATTATGCACGTCCCTAACCATCCCTTGTCCAAACTTTTCACACGCTCGCCACCCCGTGCCAGTCGGAAACATGAACTTTCAGTGCTTATTCCCACTTCAAGACTGAACTGTCGAAGATATTCGTATGCTGTACGTGTAAGTTTCACATGGAACACCCTCCCCTCCACTGTTACACACTCAGCCAACCTGGATATTTTTAAAGCTAATTTGGACAAACACTTGAGAGACAACCCAAACTTTGATATGATTTACACTACATGAGTTTTCCTGTTCTTTTTTATTGTATATACCTCATAACTCCATCCTATGGTTATTGTTAAGCTAAATGCTTTTTAGACCATTACAACTTTGAATCACTTTGAACTTTGAATCACTTTGTATGTATTGTTCCTCCTTTCGGACCATGGAATATCAACATGAATACGAATATTCAGTGAATTGTTAGACCCAAGTAGGTAAGAATTTAGTAGTACGTTTTCCAGGTCACGCTCATTTTCTAAGTTAACCCTCAAAAGTCTGGGTTTATCCTGATGAGGTGAATCACGCCGTCTAGTTAAACGAGTCAATGCTAACGGCACTACAGTTCCAATTTTCATAAGTTCACACAGTTCCTTCCATTTTTCTTCATCATGCCTTTGACGGTCTTTGAAGAGAGTGCATTCTGGCTCAGGAACGTCAGTACAAATGACACTCAAAAAGTGTGCCTTACGATTGGTGGAGATGTTATTTCGTTTCACCAAAGCATTATCTGTTTTCGGATCAGTTTGTTGTTTAACGGCTCGCTTTTCATTCTCGGATTTTGTTGAATTTGTTTCAGACCTTTCCAAGACACGCTGATCATGGGAACGGCTCAGTTGTTCTGAATTGCTAGGTCGAATGTTCGTATGTTCATCATCGCATTTTTTGCCTTCCTGCTTCCTTAGAAACGGAGATGAAACACGATCTCCACACTCAAGTCTAGGCTTCAGTTTGCTAATTAATAAGTCATTTATCAAACCTTCAATTCTCTGTATGCGGTCCTCTAAATTCAACACCCCCATATTAGTTTCAGTCTGTGAGCTCGCAGTCGTCTTTGTACAGTTTCTAGGTTCAATTCTGCATACATGACAGATATAGCATACTCCTGGCATTTCATTTATTGATAATTGCAATAACATCAGCAGTCAGGGTAACATCACACTTCATATGAACTTTATCGTGACAAATAAAACAACTAGCGTGTCGGGCATTGTGACTTACCGCCTTTCGACAAATTTTGCACATGTGACCGCCTTCACTGGGCTTCGCTCGTAAGGTCATGACGCCGGGGTGAAAAGATTTATCGATCGATCTGTGTGGTAAATGGGTGTGCGCGCGTTGGCACGTATGAAACGAAGTCGGGTCCGAAGCGGATTTAAGGTTGTTGGAAGTGGGTGAGTGAATAATCTCGCCACAGGAAAGGTGGGTAACGAAATTCGTCGTAGCTCCTTCAGATTGGATCCGATTTTCCGGTCCAATGTGTCAAGCGAAGTGGGAAAGCGAGCTCTTTCGAATGGTGGCAAACTCAATCCAATATTCAGTGTTGCACACAAACTTGCCCGAGTAGGTCTAGTTTGGTTCAAAATGTAGAAAACTGATTTTTCTAAGATTGCTTGTTCTGCCTCCGAAAATGGTATGAACACAATGCTTGTGTTAAGAGGAGTCCAAAAAGGTAAAAATTATCCAGATAGGACGAGATCCAAAAACGCAAGAGCACAGAATAACGCGACCGCACAGCACACAATCTACTACAAGTTACGCTTCAGGATATGTCCCGAAACCGTGTTCAATGGCGGTCGTGCACTAAGCATCTTCTTGGAGTGTTTGCTTAACCTTGTCAAGCGGAGTGACGAGAAAAGCGTTTTATGATGCATGACAGTGAAAGCCGCAAGGAATTTGCCATGCTGATGTCGATCTACTCGTTCACGAAACTTGTTTGAATGCATGTTCCATTCGAGGTGTAGGCACCTCTTCCCAGTTTGTTTCTGATTACTCTTCTATCAAATCCGTTGCTATTTAAGTCCCACCCTTCCCCATCTTTTAGGATTTTACTTGTTCATGGTTGTGTGGCAGTGATGAATTCAAATAAATCAGAAGTTATGAATTTTTTAGTCATTGTAGAATTCTCTTTTATGTGTTTGCTAATGCAACTCCTAATATATAAGACTAAACGTGACTTTAAATTTTATCGGAAATCAACAGAAAATCGTATGCTTACAATATATGAGCACTCATGGAAGTAATATCGCCTCAATGTAAATATTTCAAAGTAATGTTTTAATGACGAATTTCAATTTCAGAGTGAAGTTCGAAGCCCATACGTAATATATACTAAACAAGTCTCAAGTCGCGGGTTAGTTGTCCATCTAGATGTATATGATTTTTATAAACAACTTGGATATACGACAAGTACAAATATTCTGTGTATCGGTCAGCAGCGCAAACCAAACGAGAGTTTTACAGCGAATTTACTGGTTTGGTACAAAGCGAGTGAGTTGTTCAGATTACTAATTCTCACAACAATATTTTATTTACTTATTTTAAATATTAATTCATTCTTTCTACAGTTCTAGCACCAAGAAACGAGCTCGGAGGTAATGATTGTTGTTTTATAAAGTAAAAATTGCGAAATCTCCATGAAAAGTATTCAACCTGGACTTGTTGGCTTGCAGATCAATGTGGCAAGAGAATGTTTTATGGATCTAGGCTGCTTATTTCGCCCAAGTACAACGAACTGTCTGACACTTTCTTGGTTTGTACTTTGAGGTATGTTGCCACAAAAGGCAAGATTGTGAACGTCGTTATTGATTCAATACAAGTAAGTATGCAATTCACATATACCGTGCACTACGTTTTATAAAAGGAATATGCGCATTCTGTTTTGAAGCCTCATTTTCAGCCATTAATAACTAATTATGCAGACGCATTTTCCTTAATGAAGCATAAATGCTACCCAACTGCTCGCTCCAAATTCAAATGTCATTAACAAAATAATAAGTAACTTATAGAAATAAATTTGAACTGAAAGGAAACTCGGTGACATGTTAGTGTACTTTGTGAAGAAGTGATTAGAGATATATTTGTACAATCTTTATGTACGAAACCTGGAACCGTGCAAAGACAAACATTTCAGAATAATTTTGATTCTATTTGAAGGATATTGTTGTTGCTAGTGGCCTCCTTTGTTCGATGTCAAAAATGGATGTATATAACAAATGCATGATAATTTTTAGCTCTGTGATGTTTCAAATTACTATGCATTCAGATTCGAGAGGAGCAATCTCTACCGTAGCGCTCACAGTAATAGACAATAATTGACCGATCAGCAGCATTTTGACGCTGTCGACGTGACCTAAATCCAATGGCCAGTAACAGTATTGGCTATTCACCAGCTTGCAGATAACACTTTGCTAAATGCCTCCTATTTGAAAGAATTTGTTGTATCCTGCTAGGCAAATATCCAAGCTAACTGCGATATGACATAAAGAAATGCAGTTATACAATCAACTCTGATTTCATTACAGGAGATCCATACATTCTCTATAAATATACAAAGGATATAAAGAGACTTAGCCGCTGTTAAGACTACTGATGTGAATATTAAACTTGGAGCACAAATACGGATGAAATTTTAACCTGGAATCATTTGCAGTGTCTTACTCATATACAAACTGTCACCATAATTAACGATTCAAGCCATTAAACTTGAACGGGGCGGGAATTAACAAATTAGCCCGGATGTGTACCAGCATATGCAAAGATGAGGATTCACTTTTTAAGCTCGTGCGCGAAAGATCTTACGACACAAAATACTACAGTATAGTATACGTATACTGTATACTATACGTATAGCATAGTATACTATACGTATACCGTATTTTTCGGACTATAAGGCGCACATAAAAGCACTAATTTGTACGAAAAATCGGCAGTAAGCCTTATATTCCGGTGCGCCTTATGTATGAATAGTGTATGTTCACACTGTCCTATAGCTGGACAGGGTCAGTTTTTATATAGGGAACAGTAAGGGGTGTGCGAAGTAAGTGGCAAAGTAGTCCGTCCAAAGTAAGACAACGCATGTTGGGATAAGGGCATTGTAGCGTATGGTTTCAACATGCCACAGCATGCATCCGCACTATTCGGATACGGTTATTACCGATGTCAAGATTCAAGAATTTATGGTCCAAAAATAGATAGATTATACACCGCTGTTCGTATATCATGAAACATAGGTTTGCTCCGTTCGTCTATATCTATCAACAATGCAAGTCATTTCATATATCTTTTGCGCATAAGGTGAGGTCTGCTTTGATACGTATTTATTCCAATATTAACATCATTTCTATAACCTGTAGTCCGTTGAGTCCTAGAAAACTCGCACAATGTCATTTGATATTCCACATCTTCACCGAAACTGCCGTTGGTGCTTTATCGGGTGCGCATTTATTTTCTTATGGAACTCATTACCATCGGGTGTTGTGCATTTACCTATTAAAATGATTTTCAGGAGCAAACTTATATATTGATGTGAAAAATGCAACCTTTCATTCACTTCATATAGAGCTACTTCTGAAGCATCGGACACCCCGAATCTTTAACCATGGTTAAGTTAATCCATTTAGCATGTATATATATATATATATATATATATATATTCTAAGCTCTGGAAAAGAAGCTTCGTGATAGGCAGTTTAATATTGGTTGTTTACTATCTCTTCAGGTCATCTAGAAAAATTGCTATCTATGCGATAGCTTGTTTGTTTCACATTGGAAATCAACTGTATGCCTGTCAATCTTATATGTTTAACGTGTTTTTAATAAAAAAACGAAAAATTTCATTTATTCATGAAACGAGGAAAACCTTCACGCCAGATAACACCCAAATTTTACTCGTACGACGGTCAATTCTTATTGCATGACAGAAATACATACGCCGCACGTAATGTCTAACCTTAACTTCTCGGGTTTCTGTAGTAAATCACTTCGAACACACACGCATCACCTGATTGGTTGATGTGCCCTCTCGGGTTTCTATAGGAGGCAAAAGTGCAAATAACGCACGCCCAACCCTTATGAGGATACACTGGTTGATCTTAATCTTTATGCACTGGCTCGCAAACTGATTCGATTAGAAAAATACTGAACTCAAAGATCGATCCTCTGAGGCACCTATTTTATCTTTGCTCAAGCTATACAGCACGCACACATTGGCGTTGGAAATTACAGATTCTTACCGAAATTGTGGTCGGTTCTTCCATTCGGTGCGCGTTTCTTCATTATTGAACTCCTTACCGGTAGACGTTGTACAATAATCTCGTGGAACGATTTTCTTAAACAAACTGGATATATTTATGCTCAATAATTCCACCATACATCTCGTTTGTATAACTTAATTGAGCAATTTCAAACGAAATTTATCCTAACAAATAGCTTTTCGTAATACCGAAACAACACATGACATATTTTCGAGCAACAAAACAGTGCTCCAATTATATGTAGTCTTTATACGAATATTAATGGTTATTCAAAGTTATTCAAAGTTTTAATGGTCCAAAAAGTAAATACTTTACAGTAACCACAGATTAAAAATATAGGGAATTCATAAAAACAACACAAATGTTTTATACACAAGGAAAGTCAGCACGTGTATTCAGGTGCAAGATTGGGTTTGGTCAACATATACTTGTCAAGTTCAGCCTTGAACATGTTCAGGCTTGTTGCGCAAATGACATGTGGGGGCAGGGAGTTCCATAGAAAACAGACTCTGACAGCAAAGAAAAACCTTCGACAATTTGATCTGGAGTGTGGAATAATTAACTTGTATCCATGCGATCTGCTACTACGTGCTTCTTGCCGATGAAACAGGTGTTCAAGTGGGTGATCCACTGTATGCAGAATGTTGAAAAGCAGGATCAAGTCACCCCTGAGACGACGGTACGAAAAGTCAAAGAGGTTAAATGTTGCAATCCGCTCCTCGTATGGCCTGTTGTATAGCCCGGTCACCAGTTTTGTAGCGCGGTGGTATACCCGTTGCAGCAAGGTCATGTCCTTTTGTAACCATGGGGACCATGCTTGAAGAGCATACTCCATTGTTGGTCTGATATAGGTGATGAACAGCTTCAAGCTTTTTATGCCATAAATTCTTGAATATTGAAATAGATATTCAACCGAATAAAAAAAATTTTTAGAAAATTGATTACAGTTGCTAAAAGGAGATTATTTTATGGTTGTTTTAAAACTGAATTTTAACAGGCAGCTATTGATAAGTTTTGTGATGAATTTTAAACAAAATGTCTTTCTTACTTTCCATTTGAGAATACGGAACATAAATTGAACGAAGTTTTGGAAATTTTTTCTCTCAATTCATCCTCGTCAGTTAGTGTTTCCAAATGGAGTGTGAAACCGGGACCCTACCTGATCGTTCTACCGGGAAACAAATTTGGACTTCGCATTTCTACGACAGTCAGAAGATATTTTTTCGCGCTGATGAAACTCAATGCCATGCCTTACATACAGGAGACTATCGATAATCTATAATTTTGTTATTGCAAGTTCACTTACTGATACACCAACACACCACAACAGGTTTCCGGCTGTTTTCTGCCAGTTGGTGGAGACTGTAAGATTAGGTTCAATGAGGCTTTCAACAATAGAAAATAAAAATAAAAAGTTACACTTTGACGCCACTGTTTATTTGGTTCAGCACAACGAACCACGATGTTCGAACACAGAATCACCACATGCTTCCTTGTAAATCTTTCATATTTTTTATACACACGTTCGTATTCTTCTACGGTGGTTTTTGTTGCACAAAGAATATGTAAAGCCTAATATACTGTCTGAAAGACAACTTGCTCATATCATTAACTGAGATGTTGAATACATATTAACAACTATTATTAGAATAATGTGCAAGGTTGGTCAAACAGCATTGCGCGGCGAGGTTTTGAATTGAATCAGTTGGCACAAAATCGACCGACAAATTAGATCGAATGAGAATCGCGACAGACATGGATCAGATCAGCGTTGTGGTTACTAGATTTACCTAAATAACATGGACATGCGTCTGATATTTGTCTTGTGCGTAACAAAAATGTTTGAACAAATGGCATTCTCTTGTGTTGTGGGGTTCGTGGGTGAACAATGATTAACGTCGGAAAGGTTGAGCTCAGGAATTAATCTGAAACTCCGAGGATCCCATGTTTGAAGGCAAGTTTGCTGATTAGCAATTCAGTGTTCTTCTGATTGCGACAAATTTCGCTACGCGCGACATTTCTGGGCTTATGCCTGCGGCAGGCAGCCAATATCAGGCCAACTATCACCACTTTGTGATCGTTTCCTTAGTCATCTTTGAGGTCAACCTTTCCAACCCTAATCATGTAAACATAAATCCCACAAGACAAGACATGTCAATTTGCCCAACGCGTTTATTCCGCGCATGACAAACAACATACTTCACGCAGCCATCTTATATAGGCAAATCACGTCACCACGATTCTGTCCTCAACAAGTCCATATCAGTTGATGTGATTTTTCAGTCGATTTCGTGCAACCCGGTTCAAATCAACTCATCATCGCGTGGAGCTTCTTTGACGGAGCTTGAAAAGTTGGATATGGTTTAATAACGCATGACGTTATCATCGCTTTGCGTTTACGAGTGTGTTGTCACCAACGAAAACTCGTGATAAGCGATTCTGCAATATTGCAGTTTTAGCTATAAATCGGTCTCTAACGCATAATGATAAACTAAGTTTGTGAACGGCTTATTCCTTGCACCACTGTTCTCTGAACTCCTGCTCAGCTCGGCTCTGTTTTCTCTAGAATTACCCATGTAAAATGTCATAAATTTAGATCTAATTAGAAGTCCGGCCAAGCTATATTGCTACAGTAGCTATTCTATGAAGCTTTCCACAGAAATTTTGAACTATATTTCAACTTGGGCCGATTTGATGGTTATTTATTGTGAATTAACCAGAATATTCTCACATTCTAATTGGCCTTGAAATATGTCAATGTTTCTTACAGTAACCAGGATTTTGTTGCATAAATCTGCAACATTTCATACAAATTAACGTAGCACTGAAGTTTTACGGTTGCACATAACCGCGTTAATCCAATGTGATTCGTAGAGATAAGGGTTGCTTGGTATCATCAACGCCTTAAAGTACAAATCCATGATTGTAAAATTTCTGTTCACACATTTTAAAAAAATTTGAAAACTTGGAATTATACTCACATCAATATTAGGGAAAAATACTGTAGTAAACTTACAGGTTATCATTTCTGTTTGTAAATTAATTGGTTGTATGTCAACAATATCTTTAGAAGCATATATATTGCGATAGGATAACATCACTCACTCGACAGAAACCTTGGCCTGCCCATAATTATTGTTTTCCATTACATTTATAAATGATAAATGTGTATCAATTTCTAACAGTGATATTAATAGCTCATTGAATATGCTTGGTCAAAGCTTCGTATTGCTAAAGTAACGTTGTGATTTAGGACTTCCGTTTGTCTAGCAAAGGGTTAAGGTGTAAATGCGATTTACTTTCCGACGCAATTTCTTAACAGTTCACAAGTGATGCTCCATATCTTGACACCATTGCAACCAATCAAGTGTCACTACATCTAAGAAAATAATGCGGGTCAAAAAACATTTGTATCCCATTTAAGAACCATATTTTTAAATTTATGCTTATTTTTGGCTGATCTAGATTCTAGATCAATACCGGTAGCGCTAAAGAATGCACTACATTTGCTAGATTTATTTACTGTTTCAGACAGATTTTATTCCGTTTATTTTTCACATGACAGAAACAGGTTTGGAACTTCAAGGAGGTGGTAAGTTAAGTTTGTAGATTGAGATTTCCTACCGCTTGATGTCATTTGATAAAGCATTTCTATTTTAAATAGGCAAATGCGGCAAAACACATAATGCTAGATCTGGGGCCATCAGACCACCTATTACAACGTCCATTCGAAACGGATACGTATTTTGTGATTACATCATCCGCGTTGGAGAAAACAAAAAGGTGAAAATCGAATTTAAGCCTAGAAAATTCAACATGGTGAGGAATTATGGATTATCGAATGAAAATATTGGTGTGATATTAGCATTACAAGTTGCAAGTATTCAAATTTTGAAATACTTAAATTTTGTTTTGAATTCACATTCTAATAATGAGTAGTAAATGACGTTCATAAAGCTGCACGAAAGAACGCGATTAATCGGTAACGCAAATCTGTGCCTGATATTCGATCGAATTTCTGACTAGGTGTTGAGCTAAATATTTCTGTAAATTTGAGGATAAATCTTCATTTGCAACTTCAAACTTAGCCAGGTTTGTTGGCTAAGCTACGCCCCACCATCGGTGCAATGTAGCACCCGAGACTGTATAAAATATATTTGCAAAACTCCAATGTCGATGGTTCATTTTTGTATGAAAGTACAAATCTAACAATGAAGATCTCAAAAAAATTAATTAATTTTTGTGTATTAATTTTCCTCATTGAGGGGAATAGTTTAAATGGTCAGAGTATTGTTAAAGTAGAACAATATTCCTTTGTGAATAGAAACGGAATGATGAAAGAATCCCAAGTTTTAGCTATGACTTTCGCTGTAAGGAGATTTATTATCTTACGGTATAAAGTATATTTCATAAATCGCTAGTATTTAGTTCATGGCCCATAAGCGAATGGCGAATTGTAAAGATTATAAACCGATTAAATCTCAACGACTGAATATGGTTTATTGAATCCGAACAACAGACAATTACGTACTACAAACTCAACTCGCTTTATAAATATTGTAGACCGCCAACATCAAGTGTTTATGACTGGTAGCTAAATTCAAGTTACATTTATGAACGTTTTTGAAGCTAACCCAATAACAAATATTGGTATTATTATATTATTATATCCGACAAGAATTTCTGCATTTTCTTTCAATTCTTTCGCATTCCTACCGACAGAATTATGATAAAACACAATTCCTCGACGTGTTTGAAGGCAGCCCTAAAGGAAAGCTTCTTGTGCGTTTGCATGAAGGACATTTGTTCCAAACAGAATGGTCCGAGACAAACGTGGTACATCTCCGCCTTGGGACGCCAGTGACCAATGGAACCACATTTGACTTCGATCTAACTTACAGCGAAATAAATTGATCCTTTTAATTGTGGAAAATGGACCTGAGCATTAGTAGATCCATCGGTACCACACCAGCACCGCTTTGTTTAATGATTTGCACAAAAGAAAACATGAAATTTCGCTGACTCCACATTTTCGAATGTGATTAAGGAATAAAAATTCTGCTTTACTTTAGATATAATCTCATGTTCATTTTGGAATCGAATTTAGTCCATTTTAATGACTATTATTTAACCTCTACACTTCACTGGAGCACAATTGTTTTTCTTGCTAGCAGTCTCAGTATCGCAACGCATTACAAAACCGAATTTCGAGTGAAAGTTGACAAATGAGAACCGGAGATTGTTTGAAACATTATTTATTTGGGTTTTCAATTTCGCATTACGTAAGATTTTTGTAATTCCAATTTCGCGCGCAGAATGAATAGCATCTTACCTACCAATATGTATCAGCAATACAATTGTTCTGAAAGTGCACCGGACTGGATTGGAGAGTTCGGGTATGGATAGTTTTTGATGTTAGCTGGATTACGAATTGTGCGTCCGAAATACCGGCACTCTGATGTAGCAAAACTGAGAGCTGACAAGTCAAGTCTTAATTAACTTATGGTGCCACAGGAACTGCGAATCTTCGATACGGAAAACAAACTACTAATGTATAATTGAGACATATCTTTCATTATAAATGATTACGTTAACATTTCTCGACCTTGCAAAGACATTCCACACATGTTACTCTGTGATAGATTTTATGAAAGAGAGCAATATCTTTTCGCAAACAAGGAGCCCAGACACCACCGCATACTTCATCGTACTTCGAAGATACGCGTTCAATATCCATCGTAACTTTACCAGCGCGAATCTTCCAAATACATATCAAATATCCAAATACATATCAATCTGCTAACCTATCAATATATATATATATATATATATATATATTCTGGCAGTAAACCGTTCTCTTCAGGTTTTCACGAATCCATACTCCATGATATTTTTCCAACGAGCTCCATGAAAAAGTTTCAGTTCCCAATTGATATGTCTAAGAGAAATACTTGCCATGTTGGAGCATCTTTCATTTCCGTATGTTGAATGTCCTATCATCCATAGCCGCCCAATCTGAAACATTGTCTAAATGCATTTGCAGTTTCCCACAATCATCTGCAGAATTGATTATAGTCCAAATTTTTGATATCACCTGCTAACAGGTCCATTTTGATTATATGAGGGAGTGGTAAATCGTTTATGTATAATATAAAAGAATGCCTACCACGAATACATTTTTGGGATTCCGCTAGTGCATTTGGGCTGCTTACTGACCTGCTGTGCGGACGCATATATTTGTGCTCTCATACTTTTGGATTTATTTCCTCACATTTTTGCCTGAACTGGACGGTTCATATATCATTGAACTCGTCTCAATTTGCTCTTTTGGAATATACTCATTTCAACTTCGAGCAAGGGGAAATCTCGAAAATTCAAATCTTCAAGTTTTAACACAATTTTACCGACGCGTGCAATATCCTTGGCGATTCAGAATATTGTTCCTGTTCGAATACTGTTGAGAGGATCACATCAGTTCGAATTGACTGATAGTTTTTTTCAACACTATCAGATTGAAACTCGTTCAACCGCACCACTTTTATCCAACTCGTTCGTATGTTACCTCTTGGATCGCATCACTCCGATCCAACGCATTCACTCCACCAGTACCTACCGATCGATAAACAACTGCACCGCTAAGTGCCCTGACTCATCACTCGTTGGATTGTAACAATGACGCAAAGGATGACCTCGATGACCCAGATAAAGAAGGCAGCACGTGATGTGTGTCAAATTTGTAACAAAGGGGTAAGCGCCAAATCCATCGTTGTTAAATGTTTTGGCTGTTTGAGTAAAATACATACTAAATGTGATAAAGCCCTAACGAAAGAAGTGATATGTTTTATTAACAACGTTGATTTACCCGGTGTTTGCTACGTGTGCTGTGTATGTCGAAGTAAACAGCCTATCGATACGACTACAAATCCTCCCCACGAGGCAAAGCTGGAATCTCGAATAGAGATTTTGGAAAATTGCTATCGAAAACTTGAGGAAACGTTTAAACCGCTTCTGGTAGATACACTTGCCAACGCAATTCGACCCGAAATAAATGCTGCTCAAGACAACAAGGAAAAGGAAATTACACCAATAACTGCTCCCTTAACTGAATGTGTTGATAGCTCATCCGAAAGTAATACAGATGGACCTACTGAAACCTGTTTACCTAGGTCCTCATCTGGTAAAATTGTGAACAATTTGTCCAGGACTCCCCGTCGTCTAGTTGCTAGATCCGAGCCTCCCAAAAAAAGCAATGTTACCGCTCATTCTACTACGACAGATATCGCTCTCAGTGTAATCTGCACAAATATCCCGGAATCGAAAGATTCACTTTTCTCAGCAAGAAAAGCACATGAGCTCAATGAATGGACTAAGCTCTGTACACACATGGGCTTGAAAGCTTTGGTACCTACATCAATGACGCGCTTAACCCGGCATAAAGACTCCCCTCACGTAGACCGGCCGCGCCTATTAAGGATGACACTGCGAAATAAATCTGAAATGGAAGAAGTCATACTCAATGCGTATCTACTCGGTGCTTGTCCCGGTTTGACCTGCCGAGTACAAGCCGACATACCTTGGTGGGAAAGGAAAGGTCAATCCACTCGTCGAGACCACTCTACTTCACGTAGTTTGATATTCCTCGGTGTCCCCGAAAATGTTGAGGTAGTATCAGCATCGGAATCAAAGCAACATGATTTGAAGCAATGGTTATACATTGTCGATGCTATTGGATCTCGTGATTCCATTGTCGTAGATACTTTTAGAATACCTAGATCCTCCAACTACAAAGGCAATGGGCCCAGTCCTCTGAAAATCACTTTTCTAACGACTGAAATGGCTATCGCTATGAACACCGACTGGAAATCTAACCGCTCAAAACTTCCACCAGACGTGAGACTAAGTGTGCCCAAGCGTGTTCCCTCACTGAAACCAAGAGAACCATCGCAACCACAGCCTGATTGCAATCTTGTTATTAACAGTTCAAATGTTACCCCAAAAAACGAAAAGGGTCCGGCTCATCGCGAGTCGGACCAATAGCTACAGTACACGATTCGACATTGTGTAAGACAAATACGATCAGGTGCATATATACAAATGCTCAGTGTTTATCTAACAAATTAGCTGAACTATGTGAGCTTTGTGATAGACTTTCCCCCGATTTGGTTGCAGTAACCGAGACTTGGTTCCAGCCCTGCATGACTGATGCTGAGCTTTTGATTCCGAAAATGTCACTACTTCGTCGCGATCGTGATCGAAGCTCCGGTGGTGGAGTTGCAGTCTACTATCACGAACGTTTAGCGCAGTGTAACGTCATCGATCATCCTGACCTCAGCCTTCCTGATACGATGTGGTGTTCAGTAAAGCTAGTCAATGGAGATAAATGTACGATGGGCATCATTTACCGCTCGCCATCATCCGAAAGCTCATACAATGATAAGCTCATCGAATCATTGCAACACATCACAAGATGCCAGACTATGCAATTGCTAATCATTGGCGATTTTAATCTCCCGCATCTGTTTTCGAGAAGTGAGCACTCCCTGCATTCGTTTGAACATAAATTCAAGGAGGTTATAGAATTTGCTTCACTACACAATCACGTTAACCAGCCAACTCGCTGGCGGGGTCTTGACCAACCTTCAACCCTTGACCTTGTCTTAACGCCTGAGGCAACCGCAGTAGAGGGTATACAATACCTTGCACCACTGGGGAAGAGTGATCATGTTGTGCTTTTGTTTGATTATGTATGTAGTGCGGAACGATTGTGTGAACAGACGAAAGTCATAAGGAAAATACAATTTGAATCCTTAAATATCAGTCTCCAGGATGCACACACTCATGAGTTTGATTCAATGGATCCTGGCTCATATTACAATTCGTTTCTAAATTATCTCAATTCGAAGATTTACGAAAATTCTATTTTTGTACCACACAAATGCAGCTACAACAACCAATTTGTTATTCGGAGTAGAACGAAGAAATGGTTAGCTGTTAAGCGAGAGTCTTGGGTAACTCATAAGAAGTTTGGTACGGAAGAAACTTGGAAACGATTCTGTAAGATACGGAATCAAGTCACTACTCTTGTAAAAGAAGATCGCATGCAATTCCAATGGAACTCGCTTAAGAGAATGGAAAAGAATCCTGAGCTTCTCTACAAGATAGTAAATGAACGATCAAAGATCAAACCAGGTGTATTCTCTGTACTAACACCTCATGGATTGACCCACACTGCCCAAGATACCGCCGATGCTTTAGCAACGTTTTACTCATTTGTCTTCAATCCCAAGCGTTGTATGCCACATCAAGTTTCATCAAGTTCGCCACATTTCGAATTATAAGGTGAAATGACTATCAACGAATACACGGTTGGGCGGGAACTT